>BGPR01003660.1:0-74126 GCA_013235015.1 Araneus ventricosus
TATATTAACTAGTTACTGTTTTTATTATTTTTTTTCCCTTCTTTCTCCCCAAAATGTCTCATTTTTTATTTTATCCTTTCAGGAAATCCTTATCAGCTGGATCCTGTCTGCACAGTCTTCGTAGAGAAAGTACCTCTGGAACCCAGGAATGATTTTCCTCCATTTCGAGAAATTTTTAAAAAATAGTCTGTTTTGCCATCAAAATGTTATTTTTGATTTTAAATTAGTTGCATCCAACGTTCTAATAACACTATTATTGTCAATTTTTTTAGCTTATAACTAGAACGGTTCTGTCAGATTTAAAACAAGAATGGTTAAAATATCTTTTCCCATTTTTTTTTTACCTGGGCAGTTGAAAGTTATTTTTCTCTATCTAGTTTTCTCCCGCAACACTTTTCCGGAACGTAGCTGGCAATTTGATTTGCTGGCCGGGGCAGGTGACGTCGTAACCTTCAATTGAACGACTTTGATTATTATTTTTGGCAGTATCTAACGTATTTATTCTTCTCACGTACTTTGCTTGCAGTATAATAATGATTTTCACGTTGCCATGCGTGTACTGCTAGTATGTATATTTTTACAACTCATTGCCTATGTCTATAAATGTCTGTATATATGTTTTTTAAGTCATATTTTTAAAAAATTGTTTTTTATTCAATTGAATTGCTTTACCTGTTATTTGAACATAATTTCACTAAGTGATTTAAGATTATATTTCATAATATAATGTTTAATTTATCTGTCGTATACAATTATAATTTGTATATCTGTTCACTGTTTATGTTTGTAATTCATTATATACTGGAGAAAGAGTGGGGCATCATACCTCTTCATTCTATTACATTACTATTGTGAATAAGATTTAAGAATTCATATATCAACTAGGTCAGTGCTATACAATTGTGCATACCTGAGCGTTTCTAAACATGTGGGCTGAACAGTGAGAACTTGTTGAGGTTAACTATGTTAAATTTAACATGTTGTGCTTTCCATTAATGGAAAAGTATATTTAACCGAAAAGAAAAACACAATTTTAAGTCAAATTTTGTTTCTTTGGCTAGTGGTACAAAAACAGTTTAGACTTAGGGAAAAGAAGTAGTTGGTCATTAACTTAATGCCTATTGCAAAGTTATACATTGTCTCTGGTCTAAAATTTTCTTTATGACTGATAAAGTAACTAACTGTACACTAAAAGTTTAGTGTTCTATAATACCTCTACATTATTACACATATTGAAATGATGTACTAAATATTTCATAAAATTTATTCAAGTTTTTAATACTTTTTTTTTACTTTTATTTTTTGATTACTTTGATTTTGGCTTCTGTCTTTCGAGTATAATTAATTTATTTCTGATTATATGTATACTGGTTTTAAAGAAACCTCTACAGTGCCTACATAATGGGCTCTTCTTACTATAGTGAGCTCCTAACATATGAGCAGGGGTCAGGAACCAATTTCCACTTTTTTTTGGGTGCTAACTTCCAAATTAATGAGCATTTTTATACTAGCAAATTTCAAAATTTGGATTCGTGATCAGAAATTGAAGGGCAGTTTTAGGTGGTCAGCATTCAAATTTATGGTCATTTTTATGTGGTCATGAACCAAAATTCTAGATCATAGTCAGAAGTTAGAGGTACTTCTATTAGGTCAACTTTTAAAAATTGCGAGCAGAAATCCAGAACATAACGAGTAATTTTATTTGGAAAACTTCCAGATTTAAAAGGAGTTATTCGCAAAGTAACGAATACTTTTAAAGAGACAATTTGCAAAATTGTAAGCAGTTGTCAGAAAATGGCAGCCATTTTTATACGGTTAAGCTTCCAAAATTGTGGACAGCGACCGTGAAATCACGGGTACTTTTATATGGTCAACTTCCAAATTTACAGTCAGTAGCCAGGAAATCACGGGAACTTTTATAAGGTTAGCTTCCAAAATTACGGGCACTCACCAGAAAGTAACGGGAACTTTTGTATTGTCAACTTCCAAATTTACGGTCAGTGGCCAGGAAATTACGGCCATAGGTTTACGGCCACATTCATAAAATCACGGTCAGAATGTTTTACGGGCAAAATCTATTTTAACGGGCAATAGACGGACCCTGGGCTGCCGGTCACTGCCCGTAATTTTGAGAAGAAATTTTTTACAGTGCAGGAGAAGACGTGGTGGTAGTTGTGCCAGCCTTCGCCAACCACTAGCAGGGTAACAACAGACTCTCGCTGACACTTGAAGCCTCTAAGCACTTGTCGGAAGGTTGGTAGCTATTTTTGTGTGCAGAGCTGTTCACAAGCCATGTGCTGTTCAGACTTACGCAATATCTTGCTATGGCAGTGATGAAAAACGAATTTCATACTGTCTCGACCCAACACCAGACGGGTGTCATGGTTGTGTCGTAAATATTTATCATTTAATTAATCTTTTTATATTAATATTATTAATATTGATGTTATTATTAGAGTACAAATTTATGAACTTTTAAATTAATACAAAACAATAAACTTTTTAATTTTCTACTAATTATAACTTTCGAATTTTCCACTGATTATACCTTCTTACTCACAGTATCTAGATAACTCAAAAAAAAAAAACTTCTTTTTACTCATCACACTTACCATTAGATTCACAGCATCCTAGATTTGAAATCATTTTTTTAAATGTGCAAGGCAAGTTTAATAGCATTTGATCAAACAAAGAATTAATTCATTTCTAGTCACAATTTAGCATAGCTTCAATTTAATTACCGTTCTTAATTAATCCTTAAAACAATATCCAGTTTCATTATCAAGTAAAATCATATGAAAAGAAACATTGCGTTGTGTAAATTTATATATATATATATATATATATATATATATATATATATAACAAATACGAAACAAACATAGCAGAAATGTAAAAGCAACATGTACAAAATATATACAAAATATGTTTATATATATATATATATATAATTAGAGATGTTATATTTTAAATATTAACCCAGGAACATTCCAAATAGCTACCTCCATCATTGTCATTAAGGTAGGGAAGAAAAATCAGAGACCAAATTTCTTTTAACTAATATAGTTATTAAAAATCAACATTAACTCTATCATCTTACAAACAAAATTCTCATAACTCATTTTGACTTATAATCAAGGTTAATACTTCACATAAATATCAAATAACAAACATAAAACTTGAATACTTCACATAAATATCAAAATACAAACACTAAAACTAAATGGAATAAAACACAATAATAAAAAAATGATTCTAGGTTCATGTATTAATTTAGTTTAGGGTCGACCCATATTTTATAAAAGACACATCAATCCACATTCAAAATTTAATTAACTTTACTGCATCCTCAGCATTAATTCAATTTAATTTTATCTCATTAATATCAAGCTCATATAAAAGAAATTTTTAAATAGTGGCCACTAACAGTTTAATAATTAACATAATCTTTACTGAACTTATTCTTATATTTTGTCTCCAAAAACTATATTAATTGACTTTTCAATAATTAACGAACATATCTCCATGTATAAACATTGTTACCCCAATTAAAACACAATCAATTACAAATATCTAGTGATTCATAAACTGACACACAATTATTTTAGCAACTTAACATAACACTCAGTTATAGATTTTATACCTACCATTGATCCTTTTTTTATATTAGACATCTTAGAACATACATATATTATAACAATTAGTAATCAGACATTCAAATGTAATTTAATATTTATACCAATACATAAATGTTAATTTTATAAATTAAATATTTCATTATAAGGTAAAAATTTATAAGTAGGTTTTATACACATTAATCTTCACCAAGCCAATTCGTCACTTATATTCCAATTTCTTAAGATTTAAATTAATAATGTGTTCTACTTAACTATCGCTTACGTTTTCAAATTAATTAAAAAGAGTTTCGGAAATTATTGCAAAACCCTTTTTTTTACTGTAATAATAACCAATTCATTTACATATAATTTCTCTATGTCTAATTCACATATAAAATTTTAGTCCATATATTAATCGAGTATTCCTTCAAGCACATTCTAGAATCCCACTTGATTTAATATCAATTAATAATACTTGCAATTTACTTAGCCTATTATTTACTTCACACAAGCAATTCTTTTAAAATTATCCATAACAACATGTCTTCAATAAGTGTTGGACAATAAAAGGGATATGGATATTAACGATTAACTTTCAGATTAAAATTTCGACACTGCAAAATAATATTTCATGATCTTATTTTGCATAATAATAGTTTTGGTTATCAACTAACATTCCTCAAATCGTAATTAGTGTACAGTCCCTATTTCATTACAATAAAGTAAAATTAATACAGAAAAAAATAAAAAAACTTAACTGAGTAGATTTGGTAGCCCGAAGTTGCAGTCAGTCCCGGATTTTGGTCCCAATTATGTCCTGGGTATGGAGATTTATATGCTATGGGACACTTTCGGCCAACCCACGGCGGCACGACGAGGAATCACAAGGATCCAACATCTTGATGGTTCAAATGGGGATCCAGCGGGGCAGACAACGGCCCTCTTCATCAACTCCAATTGTGTATGTGCATTCCGGTGCAATGGATCTGAGGCAGACATTACAATATCGAAGCCGGACGTCGGCATCCAAAAAAAAACCACCTCAGCTTAAGATTTACGTCCCATACATCCTAATAGCTTATACGGTCAAGGGCTCCTTCAGGCGAAAACTCCTCCCAATCTTCCCATCACCGAGGTTGTCAAAGAAAAAACGCCTTCCGAAAATCTTTTAAGGCTGGCACACACGCAAGTCCCTTTTTTCACTCATTCCCATTCCTTCGGGGTTGGCAAATGCCGAAGAGAAAACCCCTACAGCTTTTTACGGCATCCTCCTTCCTTTAATGCCAAAAACGCTCTGAGATAGACGAAAAACCAAATTCCAGTCACTCCCACGAAGGGACCCCTCTATTTTTTTTATTTTTTATTTTCTTTAGGAACGGGGTGCTCCGTCAGGAGAAAAAGCGCAAACACCCACCCACGACGAAAAGGGTGAAAGACCCTTCCCAGACGAAACCTCCCGCTAGCAGTTGGGAAAAAAAGACTTTATCTGAAATCCAAGAAAACTCTACACAACAGTTAGCAGATAGAAAGAGAATAAGAGGACCAAAGGAATGTAAAACCTGTAGAAGCCAATTTTAACTATTGAAGCAAATATTCTAATTATATATAAAGTTCAAAAAGGTTTAATTATAAAATATTGTTAGTGAATTTTATAGAATTAAAATTAAACATTTAATGCCCAATTTTATTTAAATCCTAGATTTCAGCAAATTTCTTTTCAATTTGGTTAAAACCATCAAGATTAAGATGCTTTTAAATAAAGTGAATGAAGTGAAATTAAATCCCGTAACATTTTTTAAGGACAATTTTCGAATAATCGTTAGAAAAACATTTTAAATAACCTTTTTATAGACATATATTAAATGATTTTTAAGTAGATAGTAAAAAATAAATATTACTTTTGAATTCCTTCCATTACCTCGAAAATAAATCAAAGGAAATAAACTAAAATATAACAAAAAAATAAAATGCCGACACTTTAATCGATTGGGAGTTCTGGAATAAATAATAACATTTTATTCAGAGCAAATAAGAAACAATGGTATGTTCTTTTCTTAGCTACGGAAGTTAAATGCAACTGTCATGTAAATAGCACGCTGGGAATTAACGAATTAAAGGAATTGTACGGAGAAGCAAAAATCTTCTACGAAGTCTAGGTTAATTTTGCTTGTCTATTAGGACGGTTGATAAAAATTTTGAGTATAGTTTTGTATCAATTCTCATCATAGACCAAGTTTAATCCATCGTTTTTGAAGGCGTGAAGAAGGAATTCGAGTCCATTTTATAAAAACATATTTATTAAAAACATTATGATGATAATACGATGCTCCACTTAGACATTCACACAGATAACTCACTTAAGCATACTTACAACTCATAAGCATACCACAACAGATCCAATGTTTCGCTGAGAAGGGGAGTTAAATACAAGCGAGCGAAACGACAGCGCCAATCAGCAATGCTGAATTTGCATAAACTGCTATCGTACGCCAACGCTTGCATCCAAAGTTTTAACCTTTAAGAAGGGGCACTGGATTCATCTCTCTCAATTTATTTTGTACTTTCACTGTTGTCAGAAACTTTTCATATTTTTTTTTATTAGAAATAAAATTCTTCATCGTCTCAGTAAAGATCTGTAATGTCGTCTTAATATCTTTTAGACATTACGGGCATAAAAATATAAAATTCCTAAATAAAGAAAAACTATATGTTCACAAACAAACGCTTATGCGAATAAGACGCTTACTGCGTTGGTTTCAGAAAAACACGGCTAATGCCAAAAAGAAATCCGTACAAAATCACTTCAATTCTAGTAATTACGAAACGCAACTTCGTTTATTAAAAAAGATAATACTGGAAGCCAAGAAAACTTAGATCTCTTTCAATATATAGCATTTCGAATCCAGGTGCTACGTTATAAAATTATAATAGAGTTTTATTCTTAAACTCGGTAAATACCCATGGGTGGCTGTATATAAAGATTCATCCAAAATACTAAGAAGACGTCAGCGGTTGTTTGCCTACTCACTTCCACAAACAATCAACATTAAATAATATCAAAAAGTTTTGATTATTTAAATTAAAAAGCAGATTTTCTGAGCATTTTCTTCACTATCTCTTCAGTCCTGAGGTACACATATTTGTACCTGAAATTTTTTTTCATTTTTCTTGCCTTCAAAGTAAAATTATAACGAAAAAGGGCATGTATTGCAACATGTATGAATGTAGCTTTCTTTTTACATCACTAGAGGGTAGCACAGTACGGTATTTTTTTCTTATATATCGCTGTGAATTAGTGATACACGAATATGGCGACGAACAAAAAGCGGAGAAAAAGTAAAGACATTTTTTTATATTTTATTATTAAAATAAAGTCTTGCGTATTTTTTCATAAAGTCTTTAATGTTTGATTGAAGTCATATTTAAAGTATAGTAAGTTATCTTTATTAGAATCTGTAAAAATATAAATTGAATGAAGGTACACCTATGTGCACCTCAGGCACTTTGGCGTCCATTTCTTGACTGCTTGTGCTTCTGCGTGAGGATTAACTTTTTAACGCTTATTTTCAAATTTTCACTTCCTGTCCTTGAATTTATTATACATCTTTTTCCTAATGAATAATTCATATGCTTTATACTTTAATGAAATATAATTTTTAAGATATTTATTTTTAATTTTAATAATAAAATTAGTTTTATTGTTAGTTTAACTGTCTTTTAGTCAGTTCATTTCAATCAGTCATCATACAGCGCTTGGAAGTACAGAAACTAATAATTTATTTTTGCTAGTAATATTAACTTAAAAGGAGACTTCTGAACTTTTAGAAAAAAATCATTTTATTTAGTTGTTTGAAGATAGTTATTCAGATGATAATTACTCAAAAGATGAATCAAATTCTTAAATTCGAATAAATAAAGAAGAATCTGAAGAAAAATTTGAAAATGAATCCACTGTGGTTGATGACCCTAAAATAGTCAACAAAACAAGGAAACTTATCCCTGTTAGCAGAAGATATTTTACTATATTTCCATATGTCCCTACGATTTTCTGATTACCATACAGCATCGTAAAAATATTGTATGAATATTGCAGAACATTTTGTGCTGTTAAAGATGGAAGTCATTATTTTGTACGATCGTTATTTAGCAAATTACCGGTGCCCAAAATTGACAAAAAAAGTGCCAACAGTGGTTATCAACTGCTGGATACACTACAAAATGGTGCAAAAACGAATAGCAGAACTTTCAAGGGTGAAGCCAAACTATGAGATGTCAGGCACTGTTGAAATACGAAGGAAATCAATTCATTAGCAGGAAAGGAAAGTTACGAGTTAGTAAAAATTTATACTTGGTTGAAAACATTTCAATGGGAGAATGGACATCAAATGATGGAAATATACCTAAAAGGTCGACAAGAAATTTCATCAGGTGAAAGCACTCAAAAAACAAGTAAGTTCAGTTGTCCCTTATCCTTTAAAAGAAATCAAACTTGAAATGTCAAGTTATCTTCCTCAATACATGGATGGCAAATTTACATCAAAATACAGGTATCTGGGATGCAGATCGAGGAGTAGATTCAAGCGCACGAAATACAATATCAGTTTATATATACTAAAAAACAATTAGTTTCCTGAAATTTCATTCGAATTAAAATTTAATAAATTGGCAAAATAATAAATTCTGTATTTTGTTCATTTAATAAGGTTTTACAATAACAAAAGTGATGTATTTATTATATAACCTGTAAAATTTAAAAAAGTTGTAAAGGACACTTTTACTTATTTAAGTCCTGAGGTACACATATATGTACCTTAAAATTATGCTTCTTAAAATTGTTTCATCAACCAAATTTTTTTTCTAGGTAATATTCATACCTAATAAAGGTAAAAAAGCATGAATCTCTATTTCTTATTCTCTTTTTTAAAATTCAGGACTGAGGAGGCTATGCATTGATATAAAGGGAACTTAAGCATGAATAAATGCTCCCAAAGTTCAATCATTTGATGCTGAAGCTTTGCAGAAGTAAGGGATTTAATTAAAACTGATTTTTTTAAAAGACCCTTTATTAATGAACTAAAAAGTAATATTTTTTAGTCTGAATTATTGACTTTTTAAGAGTCTTTAATATATAAAGAATTCTTATAAATAACTAGCTAATATATTTGGTGTTGCTCGGCATAAAAATATTTTGAAATTTATGAACTTGAACAATTTAAACTTCTATGAACAGTATTTCGCAGCAGCATCTTTCGTACATTTTCGTTTGTCCTCTCCCGAGTCGTTTGACCCCTTGGCCAGAACTTCAACTTCTTTTGTCTCCACATTTTGAACCACCTGCCTCGAGTATAGCAATCTAAGTAACTCCATTTTTCCTTCCCTGTTATTACTATGGGGACAACAGAAGCTCCTTCAAATCATGGCTTTTATTTGCATTTTTCCAAATACCATTCTCTTCTTTTTGGATTCTGTGTGAATGATCAAGATAACACCGGATAGTGTTCCTTCTTTTTGCTCTTATGGTCCTCTCCCATCGGAACCGGACTCAATGACCTTGAACGACTTCACACACTCATTAGGATCATTTAAATGTTTATTAAAATTAAATGAAGCATCGCATAGGAATAGTAAGTAACAGACGTCATTGGATTACGGGGCAAACATATTGAAACATATACATATGTACATGCTACGAAATAAAAGTAGGAACAAAAATTCTGCTATTAATTCAAAGAAAGTAGTATTTTTTATTATATCTTTAGAAGTGGTAAAAACACGGGAACTAAGGATTTGATAAGACAATAAATTGGTTTGAATTTAATTTCAACACTAGAAAGCATTGCAACAAGTTGCATTTGAAATGAATTTTGAAATATTTATTAAAATTAGGGTAAAACTTATCACATTTAAATTCTGATAAATAAAAAGAAAATTTTCTGCTCTTTAAGATGACATATAAATCATCTTCCACCAATATATATTTCAGAAGTTATTGATTCAAAACTGAGAAAACAACCCCGGAAATCGTCTTTATTTTGTTATTTAATTTAATAATTTAAGAAGTAATAATTTTTGAAAGTTGAAAAGATCACTATTGATCTATAAATGGACCCCAGAATGGCATGTGAAAATTTCATGTCGATACTAATCACCATTTAGAATGTCTTCTCGTGATAGATAAACCGGTAAAACTCCTTTTTTTCTCCATAGTTAATCTCTCCTCGATAGGAACCGAAATAAGTGAAATAATTTTTGCATTATGTGTAAACTTCACTTCAAGGAAATAATGCTTAATGAATATAATTCAAATAATACGTATCAATTAATAAAATTTGGCAAAAAAGAACTTGACAAAAGAATGTTAGCACTTGCTAAAAAAACTAAAATTAAAACCAGTAATTTAAATTATCCTTACCTTTTTCCCAGTATAAAATTTCATAAAAATCCCTTAAAATTAAGATTTGTTACTTGTAGCACTGGTAGTTATAATTATTATTTTGGTAAAGTCTTCTTTAAATTTCTAAAAATTATTCTTAACAAAATTAAAGAGGAAGAGAGCTTCATTATTGACAATAACACTAAAATTTTGGACTTTATCAAAGAAAATAAAAAAAATTGTAGCATTCATACATTTGATTTTGAAAATCTTTTTACTAGCCTCCCACATAATAAATTAATTGAAGTGTGCTCTAATATATTTTATATATACCTTAATACTGATTTAATTGATAAAAATAAATGGTTAGAAATTTGCAGGGTTAATATTTGTGAAAATTATCTCTTTAATGGAATTAACTACTATAAGCAGGTTCTTGGTATTCCTATGGGTTGTTGTTTTTCAAGTGCACTAGCCGATTTATTTCTCCACTCATTTGAGAGGGATTTAATTAAAAATGAAATTGTTTATGGTTTTCGTTTCATTGATGACCTTTTAGTCTTTAATCATAATAATGCCAACTCCATTTTTAGCTGCTATCCAAAAGAACTCAAATTAAAGAAAACTAATAACGAATTGAACATATGTAATTTTTTGGATCTAGAAATTGAAATCGGGAATTCAGATATTTTGGTTGGAATTTTTGACAAGAGAAAGGAATTTAATTTTAAAGCTATTTCACTTTGCAACTTTCAGACAAATCTTAATTTTAAAATTATTAAGAACTCTATTTATTCTCAAATTAATAGGATTAAACACATCTGTATTAACCACTCTTCTTTAGTTAAAGCCCTAGGTAATTTAAATAATAACTTAAAGGATAACGGATTCCCTTTTTGTTTCCTGAAAACTTGATCTTTTTTAAAGTTAGTTTTTGTTCTCCTGAGAAATAGTTCAAATTGTTATTCATAGATGGAGCTACTGGATAGCTTCTAGATCATTGATTGTTTTGTATCTATTGCGTCATTTTTCTGCTTGGCTTGCTTCTGAAAGAAGGTAAAATTTTTATCTCTTTCTTCTGATTATGGATTAAAAAAATTTTGGATTTATGTTCTTTATTTGGTGGCCGGACAAGATTCAGACCACAGGAAGGAATAAATTTTGACTTTTTGTCGTTCCTTTCCACAGAAAATCTTGTTCCTTTTTGAACTAAAATGGCGTGTGGTTTCTGATGAGTGAGCCATTTTAGTTCCTTTTCATTTTGAATAATTTCTGAAAAAATTGTTCTAAGTATTGGTAAATTTTGGTTTTTCTATAGTTCTTGTTGTATTTTTAAAAAAATTTCTGTTGAAGCAATTACTTTTTGCTGCTGCGTTTGCACGCAAAAACGTCTATTGTTTTCATTATTTTTCATTTTATCATTGTTTTCTTTTAATTTATTTTCTTTTAATTTAAATTTCTATTATTTGTTTTTGTATTTCGTTAGATTTGGCTGCATATGCGCCTTTCTATTTAATGCAAAATATGTTATTGTTTTTTATTTTAATTAAAATTTAAATAATTAATTTTGCTAAATTTTAAGAATTATAACTATCACAAAAAGTTTGATATAAAAGATCTAGTCTTTTTGGTGTCTTCACACATCTTCCAGTTGAAGTGTACTTCTTAAATATTACTTCCTCGGGTGACAAAATTTCAACAGAATTTGGAATGGTTGCTCTAAACCATTTTCAAAATTTTCACTAGATTTTGTTTCCAAGGGAAAAATACTTTGTACATGCCGTAAGACTGTTCTATGAGTTGTTTTCTGCTTGACAGTACGGACCTTGCTATCAGAGCCAGGAATCAATTCGAGAATCAAAGCCAAATGTCAATCTAACCGTTGAAGGAGTCAGAGGAATCAATTCTTAGGGATCCTCAGATATATATATCAAAGGTCTAGAATTAATTATTGATTCACAATCACAAGTAATAGTTTCAAGTTCTTCATATGTTAGTATAGATTTACCTAGTGTACGTCTTAACATTTATTTTATTGTTCGAACCAGTCTTACCCAAAACCCTCCCCACCAAGCCGATGTGGGAGGGATAAATTTCCAAAATGTTCTCCGTAATTTAGATTCCTTTAGAATTTTTTCCCAATCCATATTTGAAAATTCATTAGAACATCTTCGAAAATTAGAGCCATTATCAGAATATATGATGCTAGGCTTACCCCTTCTGGTGATGAATCTTCTAAGAGCCAACAAAAAATAATCTGTTGATAAGTATTTCACTAATTAAAGGTAAATTTACGTGCACACCGCACATGCGAAAAGAACTATCCAAGCCGTTTCGCCAGATTTCAAAATTAGGGATGCAATAACGATGATTGCAAAAATTTGAAGATTGGTTCATTTGCCACTCTCCATTCCCATTTGGGGAGTATGTAATGTCACTGTCTACAGGAGTGGTTAGAGATGAAAAAATGAATTGTCATCCGTCAGATCGAAATGGACATTCAAACATGGAAGGCATTGCTAGGAGCAATTTCGGCCAAGTTAAATTCTCCCGGATAAATATATTTGTACTGATAAGAGGATTTACCAATATTGAAAATTTGAATGAGGAAGAGGTGCCAATAGATCTATACACCATTTTCAGGAGCATATCATTTACTAGAAAAACAAAATCAGAACTCAAAAACTATTGTAGTTTTGAGTTGGCTCCTAACCCATCATCTTTATTTGATGAACAAGGAATGATGAGAAAATCTCGCAAATCTGTTTACTACGATTTGTTTAATCCAGTGAACACTCCATCAAACATTGACATAAACATGAGATTGATAATTAAATTACATATTACTAAATTAAAATCTACCACAGACCCTTGCTACATGCGATAAACTTGTGATTTATCTATTCTGTAACCATTATACTACTCTGTGTAAATATTGTATTAAAGAGATTGATAATTAAATTACATATTAATACCAAACACTTCATTTATGATTTTATCCCGACGTTTTCACGAAAACTCTACGATGCGGACCCGAGCTGCTTCTTTCTTATGTTTTATCTAGAGTAGCTTTTCATGGCGCCATCTATTGACAATATATCGAACTACATTTCGCGTATGCGCAGTAAAACAATATTTGCTACAAATGGTCAGATTTCCCGTAATATTCAACTTTTTGAATTCAAATTTTAATACAAAGATTCTTTTATGTATTGTCAGGTATCCTGTAAGTGTAATACAATTCGAAAGAAAGCTCTGCATGTTATAATAAAAAAACTTGCGGAGTTCGAAATTTTCAATTTAATACCGATTTTTGCTTATATTCTGATAAATATTTTTATTGTCTCACTGTGAGTCCTGATAATACTCCTCAAGCTCTTTAAAAGGACAACAGAATCAACCTCTAGATATACGCGTTTCCAAGCTACACTTAAAGTAAGAGAGGTTCACTGTCACGGTTCAGCAATCAAATTCCCCATTACTTTATGCGCTGTTTGCTGGTCTTTTTTCAGTCAAGGTTTATTTGTTCCCATAAAATCTAACAGTCTCCACCGAAGCTAAAGTATTTTCATACAAATTCTTACTTTATTTGATGAAACTTTGTAATTGAAACTATGTCTAGGTGCAATATGTAAGGAAATAAACGCTTGTTCCACTTTTTTGGGACACCCTGTATAAGAACACGTAAGTCAATCTTCTGCAATTAACAAATAAGGAAATTAAAAACATGTTTATATTGGTTTTGGAGGCTACATATGAATAAATGAAAATGCAATCGGAAGAAGTTGAAGTAATGGTAGAAAAACGAGATGTAGGGATTGGTATTTTTTCAACCATATGAAACATGATGCATGGGTCGAAATCCTAAAGTTGTAAATCTATTCCAGCGATGCCCTCTTTTCGCAGAACAGGGCGGTGGAGTCAACTTGCCTCCTCCTCACGGGAGGAGGGACCAAAATAGGTATATTGAGACGAAGAGCTTTGACCGATCTTTGATATTTCCGTTCCGCAGGAAGCATTTCTGGAACGCCGAAAGACAGTAATAACAAATCTATCCAAAGGAAACTATGAGAAATTTGGAAAAAAAAATATTTTTCAAGCTACGCTAAAATTATCCGGATGATTTTTCATTCTTTGAGATTTTATAAAAAACGTCAATAAAATGTCTTAAAAGTTGAATGACAGTTCATGTGAAAAGATTGAAGAGGTAAAAATCACCGAGTCTGTATTGTTCTTTGCAATACGTGAGGAAAGCAATAATATGATACAATTTTACTTAGAAAATGGAATTTTGAAAATTCAAGCGAATTAAAATCCATAGAAGTTCACATTTCCTATGGTCCTAACAGACCATGCAAATTTTGACATACCTATAGATCTTTGATGCATGCTGGAGTGTTAATGACAGTGACACAGTTAAGAGAAAGATTCTGGGTTCCAAAGGGACGCAAAGTCGTCAGAGCAGTTATAAAGCAATGTGTACAATGCGAGAACTTAACATCTAAAAATTTAAACCCGAATCCAGCCCTCTTGCCTCCTGACAGAGTACAACGAAACGAGACATTTGAAATAACTGCCGAGGAGCTAACTGGACCTTTCTCCCAACGTGGAGGAAGCAAAGCGTAGATAGTACTTTTCACGTGAGCCGTCTATCGAGCATTCTACCCGGAGCAAGTTGCATCTATATGCGCATAAACACTTGTGCAAGCATTTCAATGATTTTGGGTAAAGAGAGGAATATTTTCGAATCTTTATACTGGTAATGGTACGAACTTGACAGGAGCAGTGAATGCCTTAAAACCTTTGGACTGGGATTTCATAGAAAGAAGATGTGCTTTGTTGGATATGAATTGGTTATTTAGCCCTCCATAAGCTCCATACTGTGGACGACTTTAGGCAGAATGATAGGATATGTCTAGAAACTCCTTCGAAAGCGTTTAGACAGAATCTTCGTTACATATGAAGAAACAGTGACTGTGAGGCGACCGTAAAATGGCGACCTTCTACAATTTGTCAGACGACACCAACTAATTGAAACCTTTTATGCCTGCTCACTTGTTTTAAGGTTTAAAAGAACGAGAAATCATTTATTTGGATTCAGTAGCCTCTCAGCACTTAGTCAAAAACGTGCATTACCTTCAAACCTTACGGTTCAATTTACGAAAGTGTTTCTTTAAATAATATCTTGGAGAAATATTGAGAAGCCCCAAAGCGATGGAAATTGTCCTAGTTGTATGAAAGAACCAAAACAGAATAAATTGGCCTTTAGCTATGGTGGTTGAATGATTTCATCTGAACGTGTTGTAAATCTACGAGTAGGCAATAGTGAAATCATACGACCTGTTGAAAGACTTTATCCCTTAGAGCATAGTTCTGTTGATAAACTCGGAGAAGAGTCTCAGGAAGCAAAGACTATACTAGAACATTAATCTTGTCATGTCAATGTTGCGAACAATGAAGTATCTCCGAATATTAAGGGAACAACAGAGCCGGACCTATTGATTCTTATGTTTCAGAGGAAGCAAAAATTACACGATGTTATCGTCCAGTAGTCCTATTAAGTGAATGATCTTGTGAATTACTAATGACTTTAATTCCCTAATATTTTTCTTGTTTTCATTTTCTATTGCGGATAACTTTTTTCTGAAGAAATACAGAAGCTTGGAGTATGTCATGTGCTAGTGAACCCTCTATATTATTCAATCTTTAATTATGCTAGAACTTTAAGTTTCATCTGGAGACAAAATTTGTATGGATTCAGTTTTGATATAATATGGCGTTCCGAAATGTGAAAAATATGTTTATGAGAAAAATAAATTTTTAATATTATATTTTAAAGCGAACAAGCAATTATTTACTTTATTTCTTTTTAATGAGGGCGAGGGTGAGCAAAATCGGTACAAACGCCTCAAGTGGTACACACCAATCGGTACACACAAGTGGGAAGAGTGAGGAAAGAGAGAGAGATTTAAGAAGCATATCCCGTTAGGACAGATTTTCAGCAGCATTCAAGGTGGGATCAAAACTTCTCACAGGGTATAGAACAGAGATAAGCAATAGTTGAATAGTCTTGGTCTCGCGAAAGATCAATGTTGGAAAACCGAGAAAAGAGAACACGATTCACCTTTTTTCACTGCACGATTACAGAAAATGTCCATTTAGGAACTACAGGAAGAATCTCATTTTTGCAAAAATTTGTCTTCTTAATAAGGCGAATAAACACATTGGAATATAATAATCTTTCCATGAGAAGTTTCTTTTGACAAACAGTCTTGAGGACCAATCATCTTCGGAAGTACGAAATCTAAAAAGTAAGGATTAAAACACAGCTCGTAAATGAGATTGGATCTGTCAGAAGATGTTTGATTTAAAAGTAGTTAGCACTAGGAAAAGAACTTTGAAAAATTCACAAATCCTTTCCCCTGGTTTCACCACATCGAGGCAACTTTCCATTTTTCGAGCCATTATTCCATCTGAAACAAGGAAAAAATGTCAATATTAAATTATAATATTTTTAAAGTTAATTTACCATTTCTCTATGAAATTGCAACTTATAAAAATACTTGAATGATATGTTTATGCTCTAGGAGTAAGGATGAATTTTATTGCATAAAATCAGTTGAAATTTGAAACGTATCTTGTGCCATTTCATGCACTTAATTTTTCTAACCAAATATTTTCATTATAAAAATATTTGAGATTAAAGTATCAACGGCAAAAAATATTAAATTTACAGTATTATTCGTACTTCCAGGGATAAAAGAAAAGAATTATATAAAAAACACTCTGATGTTTAGATTTTTTAAATTTCAAAACAAACTAAAAAGTTTTTAAAAAATTAAAATATTTCAGAAACATAGAAATTCAGCCCTTTCTACTTAAATAATCGGTTAATCATGTATGTTCGAAAGTGAGAAAAAAAGCTTAGATTATACCATGGAATGTTATGCGTTTATACAGCGTTTCAGATATTTCAACAATTTAAATTTCGAAAAATTTAAAAAGAACAAAAACATAAAATCTATTGACATAAATTTGGATCGCTGATTTCATTAACTAGACTTAGATTTAGAAGTTTATCATTGCAGAATCAGCAAATGCAGAAAATCCATAATTTTTATTGAAAAACTAACACTCTAAAACTTCTCTAAAATATATTTATGTTATTTGTATGGAACTATATATGATTTTTATTTCAATTTTATAAAAGTATTTTAAATATGGATAGCAAAGTAAGCCTTATTTTAAAATACAGAATAATTTTGTAAAATTGAAATGCAGCAAGCAGAATGATATGTATATAATTAAAAACCATTCAACATCCTCAAAAAACACGATATGAAAATTAATTCAAATAAAAGCCTCCAACGTGAGGTTCACATTTATTTTTAAACTGCGCATTTCGATAATGCCTAGAAATGAGAAGTTAAGTTTAAAAAATTTGGCAATCTGTCTCCTACGATTTTAACAAGATTACGTTTCTAGAAATATATTCACGCAAATTTTTAAAACTTTTCAGCAAACTACTATCTTAACAGTAGCTTTATTTAAATTTGCCTCATTTAGTAAAATCCTGATGTGAAAACCAAAATCGCAATAGCGTGAGGAACAGGAAACAACATGAGAAGAATTTAAAGCCAGATTGAGATTTTATATTAAAAAGTCTATTCTAACAAGAAATTGCAGAAACTGGACTGCGAAAATTTAAATTCACACTGTTATATGACAGAGAAAACCAGAGGGAGTGCTCTCCGTTAGTTTCTGATAATATGGTTCCTGACAAAGGTGTCCACTTTTAGTATAAAAATTGCTAACCCAGGAAAAGTCCCGGACCGTCACGTTAATTCATGTTTACATTACCAATGAAGTGTCGTGTTGTTACCTGTGCTCATTTTCCAAAATTGCTCGTGTGTTTAAAAATCATATTTTTTATATGTTAGAATCTAAAAATGATTATTAAATATGTTCGTGTTTTTATTTTGGTGTTTACTATTTATGTTTCACTATTCTAAGTGAATAATTTTTTTAAAAAAAGAGTAAATGCGCGTGATTTAGTAAATAAAACTTGTTTAGACCAGTGGCGGATTTTGAAGATATGAGGCCCCAGGCGCAAAATTATTTTGAGGCCCCCCTCCCAAGAAAACTTTATTGATGATAAAAATGTAATGTAAAATAACTTATTTATGCTTTTAATTTTTGGTCTTCGTTATCCAATTTGAATTTTATATATCTATATATAATTTAATATTTTTAATAATTTATATTTAATAATTTATACATAATATTTTTCTTTTATTTTTTGCTTATTTTATATATATATATATATATATATATATATATATATGATTTTAAATAGATAAAGAAATCTTTTTATAATTCAAAACAGAGAATTTTTGGTTTGAAATTTAAAATAATTAAATGACAATGATATCTTTCGGTCTTTGATTCTATCTAGTGGGTAGGACATCGCAGTATCCAAGTATTCAAATTTTATATTAAACAGGAACCAAGTTTCAAAGTTGTTTTTAATAAATACAGTTTTTGTTTTTCTTCACTTAAATTTAATAAAGGTAACTTATTCATTTATAAAATGGCAAATGAGCTCATAAATCATCATTTTATCTTTATGAAATATAATGAATTTTACCATAAACTGAGAACCATTTTATAGTCATCTAAGTTTGGAGCTGGAATAAGCAGTGTCTACTCTTTTGTCCCAAAGGATAGAATCGTATATTCTAATAACAATACAGGCAAAAAAAAAGGGAAACTTTAGAATTACTCTCCCGAAAAATTTTAAAAACAGTATTTTATGGTAAATTAAGATAATTATTCAAAAAAATTAAATAGTTTAGCTCTACAAAGTAAATCATTAATTTTTTTTTACTGTTCCTTTCTTTTAAACTGTTCTGTTCTTTAAAAAAATGAGAATGGGAATTCTAAAGCAAAGCAATATGTTTTATATATAATAAGAATAATCAAAAGTGTACCATGAACAATTTGTTAACTAATTCAGTTTAAGCACACGTTTTCCGATATAAAAAATATAATTGAATAAACATTCTTCAATGGTAATAAAACAAACTACAGTGCTAAAGGGTAACAAAAAAGGAAATTAAACTTTAGAAGGAGATACAAAAATAAATATTATATCAGATATATTAGTAGCAGCAATGAAATGCTAGTTTTGAAATCCGGAGTAAAATTTTATGAACACAGAAACAAGTGTGGAAAGACATAAAATTACTAAAAAGTCACTTTTCTTGCTTTTAAATTTGAGAATTTGTCTAATTTTTTCATTATCGAATTCCTGTACTACATCATTTTCAATAAATAAAAGCGACAGTTCATTTAAATGCGGTTGGCTCATACTATTCCGCAAATAGCTCTTAACGCGTTTCAGAACTGAAAACGATCTCTCTCCGCTTGCATTACAAATTGGTAGAGTGAGGAAAAAATTTTAAAATTTTTTCCACGTTGGGAAATGTTGATTGTATGGATTTGCTACTTTTTCATTTTTTTGTGTATTTAATAAAATATTTCACTTCGTCCTTGAAATAATGTGCTTCGATATCATCAGTATATTTTGTGGTTAAATTTGTTATTCAAGTTTCAAATGCCTTTTCTTCTAATTTGCCGACAAAAAAAATGAAAGCCATTTAGAATATTGTTATAGGTAGTGCTTCTTTGCGTGAAGCAGAAAAGCATTCCTGTTGTCCTTTATTTTGAATCCACTCAGGTTGAGTGACGCCTTGAGAAAGTTCATCTGGTGAATTCTTTAATCTGTTACTTTGTTCAATCTTTATTTCTTAATAATTTTTATTTTGTTTCTTGATGATTTATTATATTTATAATAAAAATTAATATAATATAAATTAAAGTATTTATTATAATAATGAATCATAAAATACAGGTTATAATAGAGAGCAAACATAACTTAGCTTAAGACAAATTTTATAAATGTGTATACAAGTGCTTTAACTTTTTTATAATTTAAAAATCAACTTTATTTAAAAACATAATTTACGAAATCATTTACTTCCTCAAGATTTAAATGCATTTAGAAATAAAACTATGCATGAAATGATTTGAAATAAATTAAAGAGATACCCAATGAAATGCAGTAAAACATATTCTGAATCAATAACCATAGCACACAACAAAGGCATACAAATCTTGTGTAGAAGTTTGGTAATTAAACCAATTTCAATAATTTTATGTTACAGAGATTCGAATTGGCCTAAGCAGTATAGAAGATTCGAGATGCAATGGATTATAAAATATTTAATATCTTACAGTCTCTTTCTTACTAAAAACTTCAAAAATCTTTTATCTATAAAAATATATATATAATCAATCTTTTGACTTGAACATCCGAATTAAAATTTCTTAGCGAATTACGAAATGCGCTAAAAAGGGCTTTTAGGTTACAGTATCCATTTTTACAATTGGTAAGAAAAAGAATTAAGAATGACTAAAAAGAAGGCCATTTTTCCTAATTATGAATTAAAATCATCACTTTATAATTGCAACGTCATGTAATGCTGATGACATAACGTGGCAATCCAGAAACGAGTTTTAGTGATAATAAATATACACTGAATAAAAATTATTTAGTGTTTAAATAAATCATTTTGATCGCTGGGAATCAGATAAATGTTTTAATGTTTTATGACATAATTATTTTACTATTCTCATTATTGTAGTTACTTTTCAACCAACGCGGCATACGAGTGATTAACATCTTCAAAAGTATTTGGAGTGTCGCCTTTTCAATGATGCCAATTGTTTTCCTCAAGGGACAAAATTTCTTTCCCATTTCCTCTCTAGTAACAGTTCCAGACAAGAAAACCGTTTCTTTTAAAGATAGGCGAATTCCCTTGTTTGTCAGATTTATGACAGTAAAATGAAATTACAAAAAAAGCATGCCTTATTGTCATCTCTCAAAAGAACTGCACTCTTTTCACACAAAGGGATGCAATCCCTTCAGTCTTTCCGGTCGCTTCTGATACCAATAAAAAAATCTAAACGAGTTCTTGCACTTTGCACAGAGGAGGTGTCCCGTTCCAATAGTCGGAGGGTTGCTCGAGGGTTTCTAGATCGGTTTCAACGTTTTGGAGAAACATCGGTAAATGCGGGTGGTCGAATTGCGACAGCAATAAATCCCCAAGGCTTATTTCCTCCCAATGCTTCGTTCCAGGGCCAGGTTTCACTTTTTTGCATTCCACTGTTTTCACTCCTTTATTTTTTTAAAGAGAAGACGGAGAATCTTTTCTGTGAATTGAATTAATTCACAGAAAATGTGAATGCAATATCGTAAATTCGACACCGGCTTAGCACTGCGATGTATGTTGCATAGATTTTGAGGCCCCCTAGATTCTCGAAGTACGAGGCGGCCGCCTCTGACGCCTGTGCGGAAAACCGCCACTGGTTCAGACAAGTCCTTTTGTGTCACAGCCTGCAAATCTTTACTTTTGAACACGAAAACATAAAGAAAATATGCTGTACTTATCTTTCCCGTAGATAGATGAGATATATCACATGTTGTCAGCGTGAATTTTCCAGTACATCGGCAGCACAATTAGCAGTTGACACATTTGCCTTCTGTCGATCTCCGAATCACACCACTAGGAAATATGTCATATCATCACGTGTCAGCTCAGGCTTTCGCTGTTCACTCCATGCTGAAACAACTCGTCGGCTGTAAGGGTAACACCCATACCCTTACAGGGTAAAAAATCTAACAAAGTCCACTTTCGCTAAGAAATCAAGGGAAAAGTAAAAAAAATTCTCTACAGTTGCAATACTTTTTCTTTGTATACTTCGTATACGAGAAAGTCAAATTTAACTGATTCACTGGGCAACATATTTTCAAACGGTTCCTGCTTCGGAAATGAATATAGTCAATTCCTAATGAATTCAATGTTCTGAGCACGAATAAGACAAAGAAACAGCTAAATTGGCTACAATTTTTTTGTAATGCGTACGCAATGTTTAGAAAAGTGTATATATGCACATATATTATAATACATATTAGGAATACCTTAATCTGCTTCGGACTTTCGATTTCTTTCTGCCTGTCACTTGTAATGGAAGTGGGGAGCATCTCTGATGAGCGTCCAACAGTAGTCAGCCAACATTGCCGTGGACCAATTCCCCTGGTACCGTTTCTCCATGTTGGCAATGTCCTGATGAAATGGTTCGCCGTCATCATCACTCACCTACCCGCAGTTATGAGAGAAGAAATTCAAGTGGCAGTCCAGAAAATGTATCTTTAAGGATATTTTGCAGACGAAATCCTGAAATAAAGCCAACATATCCTCAACCATATCATTGTAGTTTTTGGCCTTCTCATTCCCTAGGAAGTTTGTTCACACTTGATAAAACGCATCCCAAACCTGTTTTACTTTACGTCGAAGTTTCTCAAGTTGGCGGTATCTGAAAAGCTGTTTAATATGATGCCCCACAAAAACGCCTTCTTTAATTTTTGCTATAATGGGTTGAGGGAATTTTTCATGCAGGTACTTGAATGCTGGCCCATTCTTATCCATGGCTTTTACCAAGTTTTTGACAAGGCGAAAGTTGATATGCAAAGGAAAGAAGAGCAAAGAATTATGAGTTTATGCTGTTCTACCAGAGGTGGGTGCTCTACATTCATATTTACAGGCTGAAAAGATGCTCTCTGAGGCCTATCTCTCTTGATGTAGTGCAAATCGATTGCACTGCTGTCCCATATACAAAGAAAAAAAACAGTATTTTGTATATTCCAGCTGCAAACCCATCAACATAGACACTACCTTCAGTTCAGCACATATCCGCGAGTCATACTTACTGTAATTAATCATCTCCAACAGCTGTTTTAGAATGTGGTAAGTCTCCTTCATGTAGACAGCATGTGCGAAAGGTATGGATGGAAGCTCGTTCCGTTATTCAGCAAAACCGCCTTGAGACTCAGTTTTGAAGAATCTATAAATAGCCGCCATTCATTGGGCTCATGTGCAATCCGGATTTCTTTTAGTAGGCCATCTGTATCGCAGCAGAACACAAGACGTTCTTGTTTTTAAAGAAAGATTCGAAGAGCAGATGACGTGTATGAAATGAAGTCACTTGGACATTTTCATCAAGACGATTCCACTGTTGAAGTCTTGAGGTCAATATCTTCGCTTTGCTTCTGGACAGATCCAAATCGCGAACAAGATCATTCAGCTGAACCGAGGTAATTTTATGTGGAGAAAATGTGTCATCAATGCAAGAAAAGCCATCATCATGCTTACTGCCACCACATCTGACGTAGAAGCTTGAGGAGAATTATGTGACACATCGAGATCCTCCTCGTCTGAACTGATAGAAAAATCTGTAGGAGGTTGAGGAATTGGGAGTCCTTCGGCATGTAAGACAGGGCGCAAAGCAGATTGTATATTAGGATATTTAATTGTTCTCTTCTTTTTCCTGGTAAATCCTCCAGAAGCTGGTGGTACCATGCAGAAATAACAGTCATCAATATGATTGGTAGGCTCCCTCCAAATCATGGGCACAGCAAATGGCATTGCCTTTCTTTTGCCATGAAGCCACTTGGAAAGAGTTGTTGCACAAGTGCGACAGCATACGTGTGGGGCCTGGTCTTTGTCTTGGTTGCCTATTTTGCAACCAAAACACAAATAATACGCTTTCTTAACTACTGCACTGGTATTCTTTTTCTGTACAGAAATTGTCAATTCTCCGGAAATATGTCAAAAGTTATCTACACTATTAACGCAGATACGAGGCATTACTACAATTGAAATTACACTGTAACAACTTAATCACTTTTGTATGTTATAGCTTCGAAAAAGATGCACAAAATGAGAGGAAATGTCTCACTTTTTCACTATTTCTTGTTATTGCGCAATCAATTTCGTCACGCCCTCTGTAGAAGCGTAGCGGAAATTAAAGTTTAAGAGTTGATGCAATATGACGCAAAAAATTCGTAAGCATGTATTTATCTTACTAAATTCCATTATATTAATGGAATATATAATTTAAATACAATAATAATATTAAATATTTAAATAATATAACAAATATATAATATAATGCATATATTGCATAATATTAGAGCACCTTTATAACACAAAGAACGTAAATATCTCTGCAACGAGAACCAATCCGCTTTTTTCTTAGTGTGATATTCCTGTTCAGCATCTTAAATTCATTCAGGATTAGGTACTTTCACCTAAGAAGCAATTTCATTGTTTCCCACTGTATAAAACAACTCCAGAATTTTTTTCCCAAATTCAGAAATAACTCAATAGTTATGAAATCGAATGACACTGCCAAGTTTAAAAATTGCAACTAACCTTATAAACCTAAATAACCTTATAAGACCCAAAGGTAAGAATTTCGAATAATTTTTACAAAAATCGAGATTAACATTCTTGATAGGATTATATAACACTATACATAATTAATTTATTAATTAATATAATAAATAAATATATAAGTTGATTGATATAATTAAATAATAAAATAAATTATAAATAATTAATCGACGACAGCAAGGGACTATCCATCCTATTCATTCGGCTTTCATTCTTTAACATTTTACCTGGTTTGCAAGAATCAATCTTTTTAATCCTAAAAATGCTTTTTTCGAAAAATCGGTTTATTTGATACTGTAACTTCAATTCGAAATCACTTCGTTGAATCGATGGGACCATGGTATTCCACAACAATCCTCAAACACTCCTTTCAATATTAGTTCATGGGTGTGATGACGGCAAGCTAACCACAACAATGTTCGTCCGAATTCCCTTTCAATTCTGGTACACGCCCCTTGGATCAGTCCTGTATCAATCCTGTAGTATCAAAAGATAAGCCGATGATGTTGTCACGTTGCCCAAATCTGTCCACTTTCTGAATAACAGCTTCGTCATCTGCTCACAAGTGCCTTTCAGGGCAACAGGTACGCCAAGAAAACGCTCAAAATCTTTGCCAGTCACTAGAACTGCAACTATGTCTTCCAAAGTTTTGACACTCCCATGGGAAACTGGGGGCAACAGTTTACTGTCCCAATACAAGACCAAATGAGATTTTCAAGGAATGTATCTTCGATTTTCTATGCCATTTTACTTCTATTGATCGCCCGAGCTCAGTAAACGGTAGCTGGAAATACGGAAATTTTTGAAACATCGTGGTCAAGCTTCTTTGCAGTTTCTATAAATGAAGTACTTGCTTGTCGAATAGAGAACTGGTCTCGATCCCGAGTAGACGTGAGTGTCTGACGAAGAGGTTTTAACCTAGGACTTGAAAGTAATTTTTTCGTTGCAGGAGGCGAAAACTCGGCTAGGGATATTTGCTTTCCTCCACACTTCCTGTAGTTTAGTACTGGTAGATTTAGCAGCATCCGAAAGTGTTTCTTTCATTTCCTTGTGATGCTAAATGAAACCTAAAATTATTTGTTCCTTTGAAGGGAGCCGAGCTCCTAAACACTCACCACTAGAAACCTTCTCTAGCAGCCGAATTCCACTTTTGGTTCCCATTTTAAGGTTCAATTACCTTCAAAGAAAGATGATGAAGCCCATTACTACAAAGCACCTCAATATTAGAAATTTCATAGTTTGAGATAAAAGTGATCAATGTGTGCAACCCCTAAATATTATTCAATTTTCTTGAAATTTGACATATATATCTTTTACATCACTGAAACTCAGGGCATAAGCAAAGTCATATGAAAATCACATCTTTGGAAAAATGAAACACCCTAACGGATTTCTAGAGGGTCCGTTTATCGTGCAGCTCTTTAACGTGAAAAATTCGGTGCGGATTTCTCTATATTTATATATGTGCATTCTACAATTAACTGTATCATGTAATCGTGGATGAATAACCTAACTATTCACAGGGCGTGCTTTATCTTTTTCTAGCCCTTTTGTTCCAGGTAAGCGAGACAAAATATTTTGGCAACGAGTACGAATATTCTGTCTAAATTTTGTTTTCCTCCACTATACTCCCTCTTTTGATGAAAACCATTCCTAGTTATTTACTTCTTGACTTCCAGAATCTCCGTCATCTTCCGATTCCGTATCATGTTCGCTGAAACTTTCATGATCTGAAAAATTCTCTTCTAAAATACCCTCAAGTCTATTGTCTTTATTGTCAAATCTGAATCTTCATCAGTTTGAACTTCAGCAAGAAGTTTACGTAAACGCTCCATTTCTTTTTGATATGAAGTCGGGATTGTGAGCAGCAAATAAATACTTTGATTCGTAAAGGACAGCAACGAACTATCGTTATCAGCCGCGTGACATAACTGGTCTGTGGAACAAACGAAAGAACGCGCAGGGGTCATTCCATAACCCCAGTGACTGACAAAACGCGTATTAGGGGATGAAAAGTTGGAGAAATACTTTCTAAATACTCAGAAAAGGCAGAGGAGGTGACTAACTCAGCTACTGATAAGAAATAAATGAATAGGTATCTATTTTTTAGGAATCGGAGTTGCCGAGGGCTTATGGTCCTAAAATGACCTCCGCTCGGTCTCCCGGGTAAAAGAGATATAGAAAAAAAGTGAGAATAATTAGAGTTTGAAATATTTTAAATTAGTACGGCTTTAGGATTTCTGCTGTTTGGGATTGGGAGATAAATTTCAGTTTCTTTAATTGCATCTTTATCAATCTGCTCAATGGTGTTTAAAAGGTTCCAGATATAGTTTTGACGAATTCTTTTATAGAGGGCAAATTTAATGCATATCTAATGTCTTCATTTTTCATGAACCAACTCGCCTTGGGCACCTGTAATAAAAGTAATGAAGCTAGAAGTGGGAAACTGGATATGTGACCTTGGCTGACTAGTTTTGGAAGGTAATAGGAAGGTTAGTGATCATTTTCAATTTTTAGGTGTGGAAAGAACGATTAGGAAAAGTTGTGCTGTCTCTCAGATCGCACACAGCAGTTAAAGGTTAAATGAAATTTATTATTGAGTCCAATTATGTCTCTGATTCAGCATTCTAAATGGACTCACGCTTTAGGCCGAACTAGACGAAGGCAAACAGACAATGAAAGCAACTGACAGAAACAATGCATACCAATTTAAAACTCTGAATTTCGCGGAAAGGAAATAAAATATCATAAGATTTATCAAATTTCCCACATGAAAATGATTTCTTAGACACTTGTCTTGAATTTATTTTGATCTTTTGTATCATAAGATGTCGATCTTTTTAAGTATTCTGTGCTTCAAAACTCAGTTAATTTGATTATTGCATTCGTAATAGTACTTATGAATTCTCCGCTTTCGAATCAGTGACTTATACTATCTGGGTAGGGTGTAACTCTACAAAATCCGAACATCCCTTGTCTGAGACACATTTTTCATCAGCTATTCGCAATCAATATGAAGCAACGAAGCACAATACTCAAATAAGATGTAAAAGACATAACTATGTATGTGTGTGATGTAGGAGGTTGAAAAGTGGATTGCATTCACGAGTACCATCCTCGTTTCATGCTAAATAATAGATACATAGGTGAGTGACAAGGGCCTTTAACTGTAGTTGTTAACTAGACGTTAATCCAAAATAAACCTTTTGAATGGAAGTTAGTCCCCAGGATCTTTCCTATTCTTCTTGATATTCTTCGTGAAGCAAATTTTGAGCGCTCTTGGCTAGAACAATTTGGCGCTCCATCAGAACCGTAACTAGGAATTTGAGAGCTTATGACCCAAAGAATATACCTTATAAAATAATTGATTAGAAAAAAAGTCACCTGTTCCCTGATTAACACATTAAAATTTTGCAAATCAGAGCCTTTTCAAAGTAGGAGTTTCAAATCCAGTTTTCGTAATGCAGGTAATTTCTATTACACGCACAATTTAGGATTTTCTCACTGATCGTCTCCGCTTGAATATACATATTTATATAACGCAACAAAATTAAATTATGACTTTCTAGTTACAAGCCTTATTAATAAATGTACTCTTGACTCATTCAGAATTACGTTTAAGTAAATATTTGTATCATTTTTTTAAAAATCAGTGGAGTGAATTTTTTGGCGCCTTTGGTTCACTAGCACCCTTGCGCTAATGCCCAATTAGCCTATCGAATAAGACGGTACTGGTTTCAACCGGTAAAACTAAAAAAATGGTGGTGCTATGTCTGCTGTAATGAATCCTTTGGCGTGATGACTAACCTTTAGTAGGCGGGGATGTTTGTTCAGAGCGGCTGAAGAAATTTTGATGGAAGTTATTAAGCATGTTTCTCGTTGTTCAACTAAAAATAACTGTGATGGTAAACAAATGCTAACCGACAGCTTCTAGGTTGTGTGGGTGAGTGTCATTAATAGATATTTGAAAATCAGAAAAATTAGTGGAAATCTTTATGTCCAGATTCGCCAAAGAGAAAGATGTTCGAAAATGGGCCTAATAATGTTAGAAAGATGCTGCATACTATATAATAACATTAAAGAAATTATACTTCCAATTTGTGAGTTCTTTCATTAAAATTTGAGCAATATTCTAGAAATGAAATAATATTAAAAAATGCTGTATTACATTAGTTCATTTCATTTCTCACACAAAACCTCAATAGGAAAAATACCATTCAACACCGAATACTCTGCAAATTGAATATGATATTGTTACTTCTTAACATAAAATCATTTCACGACCTTATCCACAAGCGCTCAAATACGAAAACACACTTTAAGTGGAGGAAAACACTTGTTACTAGCGTAAATATTATCAGTCAATTTTAAAACAAAGTTGAAACCGTACGTTAAAGAAAGGGATCTTTTGCGAAACGTTATTTTTCACTTTTTTCTATACATAGAAATGTATGATTCATGGTAGAATATTTATTTATCAACTTGAAGTCTGAAGTGCAGACTCTTGAATTGTTATTTTTTTCTCTTTAAGCCGTTTTGTCCTCCCAAATCCTTTGCGAAATAATTATTCGTTTTTCATTATTTCTTCTTTTTCATCTATACATGCTCTTTTCCGAAGTTCTCTTGCTAGAGGCTGAGATCAGCAAAAGCTGGACGATTGCGCATGCTCATAGGCAGGCTTCAAATTTTCTCCCCAAACCCGAATTAAAAATTAAGTATTATTTATCATATTGATTATTTAATATTATTTTAAATCATGTTGATTTTAGTTATAGAAAGCATTTATAGCTGTGGATCCGTCTAACGTATATTTTCTTTATATCAAGCAATTGTAGACTAGGCATTATAATTAAAATGAGCATTTTATTTGACCTATGTTTAATTAGTTAACTTTTAATAATCAATAAATTTAGTCGCGTGTATTGATTGCAAATCTTAATAATATGTTTCAATCATCAATATCTAAACATTATAAAAAATGCAATATATTTACTCAATATGTAGACAAACCCCAAATTTTTTTCCACATCGTACACCTTGTTTAGTCTTCTCATATTCGTGTAACCCCTGCTATCATATCCCAATCCCTCTAACCATCCTAATATGTGAAGAAGATTTTATCAATAACGTTAAGGTGAATCGATTGATTTTCCCTATTGGAAAAAATTCAAAATACCGGTATCAAAATGATACCGGAACCAGTAAAAATGATACCGGAACCAGTAAAAAGATACCGGAAATTTTGAAGCCGGTATGAAATCATACTGGAAATTTTGAAGCCGGTATGATACCATACTAGAAATTTTGAAGCCGATATGATACCATACTGGAAATTTTGATACCAGTTTTCAAACATACTGGAAATTTTGATACCAGTACGAAAACATACTGGAAATTTTGAACCAGTATAAAAATATACTGGAAGTATTTAAGACAGTATACTGGTTTAAAAACTTGTAATAAGTGCGTAACAATAACTTAAAAACTTGTAATATAAAAAGTTTGATTAACCATATATGTGTATGGAAATGGATCTACAGAGGGACAGAGATAAGCCCCTTAAAGTAGGTGCAATCTAATTTTTTAAAATAAAATTAGTTATATACTAGGAGGCGCTGTCCCCTGCTCGCCAACCCCCAGGAGGATTACGTTGCACTATGAACATAAAAAAAGACCGTATTATGAATAAATAAAAACTGTAAGCTGATTTCCTTTTAACTAGCGGGCTCTGCCCCCTGCTCTCTAAAGCTCGCCAACCCCCAGGAGGATTGCGTTGAATCCTCCCAGGTTTGCTTCGATCGCTATAATGAAGACACTGTGTGTCCTAGAAGCTATTCTAAAATCTTCGTATATATATATATATATCAGCACAGAATAAAATTTTTTAGTCTCAAAAAAGATATTTTTCTTCAAATAAAACTTACAAAGTAAAGCTGATTTCCTTTTAATGCTTTCACCTTAATAAAGAAAGAATAAAGTTTTTTGGCCCTGAAAAGGACCGTTTTTTATATAGTGAAAGCATCAGGAACCTCCCCTATAAACACAATTAAATATTTCACATTTTGGAGCTATCACAGAAGCAGATTCAAAGGATTGTGCGAAAGCAGGTATATACATATTCAATAAATTCCTATTTATAAAATAATATAAAACATTGAAACAAATTAAAAATGTAAAGCAAAAAAATACACTTGTCAATCAATCACAGAAAACCTCCCACTAAACACAGTTAAATATTTAACATTTTGGAGCTACCACAGAAACAGATTCAGAAGATCGTGCTCAATGAAAACATAAATTGTACGAAAGCAGGTATATACATATTCAATACATTCAGATATAAAATAATATACAACGTTGAAACAAATTAAAAAGGTGAAGCAAAAAATATATATGTACAATTGCCAATCACAGAAAACTTCTGCATAAACACAGTTAAATATTTCACATTTTGGAGCTACTACAGAAACAAATTCAAAAGATTGTGCTCTTGATAAACCAACATAGGGGTGTCCATGACTAAAAACCGGCTCATTGAGCACCAAACATATCTTTTCAAAAGTTTGGTCTTGCGACTTATTAATTGTATTGTGTGACAGGCATTGATGTATAAGAGAATTCTCTTAAACATTTTTTTTTAAAAATCATTCAACCCTATTCCACTATATATACAAACACATACATAAAATTATGAATATATGCATTAAAAATAGAATATATTGCCCTTCTGAATACTACAAAAAATTTCATTCTTGGATATACAAAACATGATTTGAAAAGACATTTGACACTTGATAAATGATAAATTTGCACTACATCATTACACTAATAAACAAATGATGTACATCTTAAAAAAATTAATACTGTTGCAAGTCAAAATTTAAATTATATGAAAAATATAGGCTACATACATATAAAAGTAGTTATACTTAAATAAGATGTTTGAGGATTCCTGACCATATCTCAAATTTCAGAAAAATTTCTTTTTTTAAAATAAAAAGTAGGTGATCATAATTTACCCCAGAAACGTGGTGATTGTGAATTACCCCAGGTCACCCTACTTAATCCTTTTCATAAAAGTTGGGAATTTCACAAACATATTGAATGGTGCCAATCTCAACAAATGCACATATGCACTTAATTTTCTCAACTGGAATGAGAATGGAATGTTCTATTGGAACTAAACACCGTTCTTTTATATGCTTTGGCATGCAATTTGCTGGTACGGCTTGCACTGGAGCCAACAGTTCCCGGCATAACATGTAACAACGAAGATCATTGTTAACAGTGATTATAACAAATTTTTGAATTTTAACAAATTCACTAATGTCATCACCAGCACTTATCTTAACTACAGTATTGTCTGTTTTTCCAGCACGTGTGTAAGCTTCGCTATGATACATTCTGGATTTCATGATCATTCGACTGTATTCCGAGACTACTTCAGGAACAGCTCCAATTGCAGCAACATATGCCTGCACTTTAGTTTTATTGAAAGTCCTCGACACTTTCTCTTTGCCAAGCATATTTATGCCAGAGCCAATAGTCCTGCAGTTCTTCAACGGATTATTTGAATGCAGGCACTCATGAAATTTTATAACCTTTTCAGAGTTATGGCCTTGACTGACTAGGTGTTCCAACTTCTTTTCAATAGAAAATCTATTCAAAATTTGCAGTGGAACGCCTTTTGCTGCAGTTACAAGATTCAACATTTTCCCATTACCGCCCTCAAATACAAAAGCTGAATGAGCCCAAAGGGGACCCAAGTCTCGCACACTGGAAGTCATATGCAGCATCTGGTGCACATCAAAAGTCATGGCCGCAGGTCCAAAGAGTATTTCACACACACACACACACACACACACACACACACACACACAGTCTCGATGACAAATTCTGTTAACATTGTCTCAGCACTACTGATGTCATCTGGAAATATTGTATCCTGGAGGAAAATGAATACTGAATTTGAGAGCAAAGACAAATGTCGAATAAATTTGTCAGGAAGGATACCATGGAGGCATGGTGTAGCATAGTATAGAAGCCACGCCTTCCATTCATGGGCTTTCCAAAATTTCCTATCCATAATGGATCTGGGCAGACGAGTGAATAAATGCGGCGGTTTAATTTTTAATAATCGTCTGTCGATACGACTCAAATCAGTGGGGGACCCAATATAGTGTTGCTCTCCTACACTTGTCAAATATATTTCGGTAATTTGACGTGTCACACCAAGCAAAACTGCATGCATATACTCTGGACAAATTCCGCGAATAAAATCCAGACCCTTGGCGAGAATCATGGGCGCTGACCTTTTAATGCCTTTTATGTTAGATTTTTCTCTCCTTAGAACTTTTCCCATGAGCTTCACAGTTTCCTTCTCAGTCCTCAATTCTGGATCTTCCTCTAGAGTAACATACTTCACAACACCTTCTACTAACACTCCAGGATGTAAGCACCAAGGACAGCCAAAATAACCATTAAACTGGTTCATGTTTTGAACTGCACATCTGGCTGGCAAGTCAAAACATCCACACAATGTATAGACACGCGATTCAACATTTTCATTACCATCTTTCCATTTAATGCCCTGTGTGGAAAGTTCTGAAAGTTCTTTCACATAAACTTCCATAAATAATTTCATATTAGGGTGGCCTTTTCCAAACCAGAGTCCTCCAATAATGCCATGGGTCCATCTTAATTGAGGAGGGAGTTCATTGATGAGCACATGAATGAGCCATATGCTTGCCCGTGATGATTTGAACACAGGACTTCCATCAGTGTTCATAATCAAACTGATGTCGTGATCATTGAACACCTCTCTCCGTTTCTCCTTATACAGCTCACCATCAGTGAGGTCTGAAACACTGTCCGGGATATCATAGAGGTGTTCATTTATTTGCCTTAAGGTTGCGGATAAAGATTCACGCACCGACTCCAAATCAAGTAAGGCTGCAATTTGCTTCTTTATAGAGAGAGTTGCAAAAAAACTACCTTCTTTTAGGCTGTTGGCATCATGCATTTTTTTGCACTTAGGATTAGGACACATCAAATTTGAATTTGTCTTGTCGAAATTCTTAGTAAGATGGCCTTCATATTTTCCTAAGTAATGGTGGCAGTCCGTACAATAAAAATGAAATGTCATGGAATCAGTGGTCCCAAATATTTTGTTGAAAGCATATTTGGTTTGAGGAAGCACCGATTGCCCAAAATTATTATTGAACAATTTCAGCATATCTTCAACAGCAGTCCAAGTTAATGAATGTTTCGTAGCATACATCATAACCATGAGAAGAGTTTCTGCAATGGTTGTTGGTGCATTTTCAAATATCGTTGAGTCAAAATTCTTCAAATTGTCAGCGAGACTATTTGATTTGAATGTATTATCATTGTTATTTTCGGCACATTCATTTTCAACATCTTCATGTGATACATGATCAGCATATATATCCTCATCAGATAAACTGCTAGGATCATATATGTATACACGATCATCGGCTTCAAAGCGTAGAAAATCTATATTAGACTGTTCATGGTCATCTATATTAGACTGTTCATGGTCGGATACGTTACCCCAGATAAAATTGTCAAGAGCCTGTTTGTCAATGTTGGATAAATTATCTGGATCGCCTACGAATTCTTCTTGCTCTCTCGCTTCGATTGCGTCTTCTACTTCTTCTCTTTGTTGCACAACAATTTGTTCTTGTAAATCAGCTAGTACTTGGTTCTGATTTACAGTCAAAGCACGTTTATGACCGCGCCATACAGAAGTACGAGGAATGATCTTTTCCTGGTCGGAAGCGTCGGGCTCCAAGTATTTTTTCCTCTTGTTGATGCGGATTTGATTAGTACTCATTGGGAAGCCGTTTCAGTAATCAAAATAATTAATAAGAAACAATTTGAATTAAAGAGTTATGGAATTTGAAGCAACAAAGGCTGTCAAAAACAACAATTTGTTTGTTGGGAACGATTTCGATTTTCTTCACTTCCCTTCTTCACGTCAATTCCTTTCGTCAAACTCCCCCGCGCCAAATAAAAACAAATTGTTGCCGATTCAATCAAGGCTTTTTTGTTTAATAAATAAATATACATATATATAGTATAAACTCAATAAAAAATATAGCTTCGGCGAATCACACGCATGCGCAGTAGAATGCACTAGGAAAAGGAATGGCTGGATACTTGTCGTTTGTGTTACCTTCTCAATTTTACAAAAAAATAGTTATGAAATTTTATAATAATTTCTTTAAAGAACTTAATTTACTTTTATCATGGCTTGTTGTTTTCAGACATCGCGTATTTATTATTTTATATAGCTTAGCTTTATTGAGCATTTAATTTCTGTAAATGTCATTACAAGGCGTTTGTGAGGAGTGCTTTTTGAACATTTTGTTGCTGGTTGATATTTTGGTTTTTTTCAAGTTAATTTTAAAAAACTTACAGATATGTATGCATTAGTTCAATTTTTAGTAGATAAAGTTAAGGCGATTGTGCCAGTGAAAGATATCAAAAATTTCGATGCTGATTCTTTCGAAATGGACTTATCTCAGGCCCATGAAGTCTTTTGGAAATCGCCAAAATGTGAAGGGACCGGTTATTGGCACGCCGTTGTTCTTCTCGTTGCAGGTAAGTTAAATGCTTTGATGTATTTTAAGCAGAGTATCATCTCTGAATTTTTAACGAACTAAAACAGTAGATTACAAATGACACGATTTTATTGGGGTATATTGTGATTCTGTGTCATGATTTTGTAGAAACTGAAGAACTTATTGAACAAAGAAAAAAAAGAGTTAGGTTGCCTCCTGTGAAGAGGTTAGAGGAGCTTCTGGCAATGACGTTGGGTGATGAGGTCAAGAAGTCTATGGTTGATGAAGAAACTCAACGAAAAAGCAAGGTAAAATTTTATTCAGCAGTTCATTTGATACAGGACAACTATATGTCAAAAGAATCCTCGTCCCTTTAAACCAGGCCTGGCCCACACAACTTGCTTTTATCGAAAACATTTATGCTTTTAGGAAATACAGGAAAAGCGATCTGCCTGTGAAAAGGAAAAGTTAAAGGAAATTTTGAAACATAAGTTGAAAGAAAAGAGGAGAAGATCTCCATCACAGTCATTGGGTGAAGACAGAAGAGGAGCATCCGCCTCTAAAGCCCCTCGAAGAAGGGGCTTATCACCATCTGCAAGTGAAAGTTCTGATGGAGATGATTTGGTGTTAAAATCAGAATTAAAGAGGATGAGTGCGGAGTACGATCAAGTTCTTCGTAAATTGAAGGTAGAGAACTTTTTAGTGTTGTTCCTGCATTGAAATGAAATTGATTAAAAAAATAGATTGCATTTTTAGATAAACCATTAATCTGATTTTGATGAAGTTTGAAAATGATCTTTAAAAACAAATTTTCTTTATAGCTAAAGCAGGAAGAAAATATGAAGCTGAAGAAAAAAAATGATCAGCTTCAAGAACTCAATATGAGCTTACAGATCCAGCTTTTATCATTGCTAAGTGCAAATGGTATGTTAAATATATCTTTTGCCTTTCTCAATGCCTGACAATTAGATATGAGTATTGGATACATTGTATTTTTTATTAACTTTTTAGATGAAAATTTTTATAGTTTAAGAAACTATTGCAGATAAATCACAGATGGAATCCATTTTAATTGCATAATAAAATATTTAACCAGAAAAAAATGTAGATATACTCAGAATTAATAAAAACATGAAGTTGCAAAAATATATCATTTATATTTTACAGTTAATTGTATAACATAAAAATTATTTCTATTTATACTTATTTTAACTTAGTTGAAATGTTATAAGCTAATTGAATGCTATTAATAACTACTACAGCTTAGTTAAAATTGTTTAATTTTTTCTTCTAAAGGTAGCTTGGGACAGAATCAACCTCCTACACAGAAGCTTCCAGAATTAGTTGATCCTATCATGAACAATCTCCCCAAGGAAAGAGTTGAAACTCATGAAGGAGGTATTATTGAAATATTAAGCCTGAAAAGAATATCCTAAAGATAATAATAATGAGGTGTTCCAAATTTGAAAAATATTTATTTTGAATTTAATTGTGTAACATTAATTAATGAACTAAATTCATTAATTTAAATATAAAAGTTGCAATACTAAGAACACACATCTCAAGGCTTGTAATATAGGAAATATTGGTAATATGTAAAAAACTCTACTTAAAGATCCTACTGACAAGTTTTATTTAATGAGTTTCCTATATATCACTAGAGTTTTGAAATTCTTTGTACTTTATCTACACATTATTGGATTTCAAGGTTTTTTTTTCAGTTGAATTCCTGCATACTATGAATGTTAAATAAATTAATAAATCACACATTTCTTTAATCGTGTTTTAAAACATAGTGTATTAATTGTAACACCCCTGCTTGTTTTAGAACTTAGTTGAAATGTGGTAGGTTAATTGAATGCTATTAATTCATAAATTACACTTCTTTACTACAGCTTAGTTACAATTGTTTCATCTTTTCTTCTAAAGGTAGCTTATTGAGACGGACTCCACCTCCACAAGAGAAGCCCGATACTGTCCTTATGACAGGCCTTCAGGACCAGGAAAGAGTGGAAGTTTCAAATCTTGAAAAAAATTCAGCGCCAACTCTTGAAGGAAGTATGTACTGAAATATTCAATCGGAAAACATTTTGATCTTAAAAAAATAATAGAAATCAGGATTTTGGAAATTTCTAGTATTTATTTTAAATTTAATTATGTGCAATTTAAAAAAATTACTTACAGTTCCCACTCACAAGTTTTTTAAAGTGTGCTTTGTGTCGCAAGAGTTTTCAAATTTGCATTACAATATAGAACTCCAATTTGCCATTGTTGTCATCCTAGAAAATGCGAGGGGGCTTAATCATAAACTTTGGCCTAGGGCATGAAAAAGTACAAGTTTGGCACTGATTATAAAAGTTTCATGTTACAACTGGCCCCAGCAACCCCTACTTTTTTTCTTATATGAAATGTGATATGCCAATACTGACAAAACGGATTTTTTAAAATTTATAATTGCAGCTTAATAATTGTATGTTAGGGAGTCCATTAATAGTGTGAGGTTTTAGGGGGAGGCGTTTTGGAGATATCTCGCCCCGGGGGGGAGATATCTCGAGTGAGATGGTTTGTTGAAAGATAATTTCAAAACAAAATATTTTTACAATAAAAAAGAATTTTTTGTTTTGTTTAAAGTTTTGGCGGTTGAATTTGATTTCATAATTGCAGCTGTTTCAAGGTGTTATTGGTTTTGTCTAAAATGATTGTATGATTTTTTTAAAGCCAACTTGTAATGCTGTCCATACATCTAATTATAAATGTTTCTTTAAAAAATTTTTTTGTCTTGAAATCTTAAAAATGGCCCCCAAAAAATAGTGTTTTGCATTCTTTGTGTATGTTTTCCTAGTAAAACATTTTATGAATTGATTAATTTTATTATGCAGTTAATAGCAATGAAAAATTACTAATTGTTTTTTTTGTAAAATTAACAGTAATTAATTTAAGTTTTCACTTTTATTTATTATTGTTTTATGCTAATTTGTGATTATTTAGTTCTGATGTTATATCCGAGGCAAAATGCATGCTCTTGTTTATGGATGCCTCCTTACAAATGTGTTATTTTTCTACTCCAGGTAACCAATCTTTATTTGAACCACCTGCGAATGGACTCTACCTTCACGACAATGGTAATCTAATGAAGTGGAAAGATGATTAGGTACGCATTTATTTATATAGTGTTTAAAATATTTAGAAAAGTATATTATCTGAACAGTTTGAGACATTTGCAGTTTTTCAGGAAAAAAATATTCATGATTGTATATAATTTTGTTCTTTTGCAAATTCCTCATTTTTCTTGCAATCCATTTATTTTTTATTGTGTCACTAGCCCCTAGTCGAGTAACACGTAAAAATATGACTGGAAAATATTAAGTTTTACATTATCATGGCTCAAATAACAGGAGTTTCACTTTCTAGGCTCTGAACATTTTGATATTGGAGCTTAGTACCGCCCAACGTAATGGCTCATTTACAAGATGGCCAAAATCATATGCAAAAAATCCTAAGTCTATTTTGTTCCAGTTGCTCACACTAAGTGTCACAGACAGACAAAGGTTGTTATGATGTAAAATTTACAATTCAATGGCACCAATTATCAATTCATGGAGATATATATGTTTTTCATTTAGGCTTATGTTTTGTAAATTTTGGAATAATTTATTATAATGTAATAATTTTTCCTTCTCACAATTGTCCCTTTGGGGTTTAATGTAATAAAACCCTTCCAGTATACACATTTTATGATAAGAGGGTCCCTTTTTCTGTAGGATCAAGGACAGAAACTGTTTTATGCCTGTGATTAATAGTAATCATGAAATATATTCAGTCAAATACCCAATTAATCTTTTTATTTAAATATGTTTTTCTTTCTTATTTTTTGCACTTGGAATTTTCATTAAAAAAGATCAGTGGCTGAAGATTGTTTCAAGCAAGACCATGACTGTGTCGCGATTGACTCCTAATCTTGCTGTGTCCTTGTGGGGTTCAGAAACCCTAAAGGAAAGGAGTGTCACGGGCACTGCCTGCAGACGCTTCAAAAAGAATGGCATCGAGGCAAAAAGGGCGCTGACGCCGATCAAAGTTGATGCTGTTCAAAGTGTGTTTAGTTTGAAATTGGCATATTTTGAATATATTTGGAAAGACTTGGATTGCAGTATTCTTCATATGCCATATCAATCTAAGTTTTGTGTTTTCTTGTTATTGAAGATTACTTTTTGCATGACATTCATTATCCACACTTATTATAATATAATAACCCATGAGGCTTGAAAACATCCCTTGTTTCCTGTATTTAACCCAACCTACCCTAGCCGAAGTGCCCGACCTTTAGGATTGTTTTCCTCATTCTCAACTTAAAAAAAATATTGATATTTATAAAAAACTTTTCTTCATTTTACAACTTTCAATTAAATTTGTTATTATAATTATTTTATTATTTTTTTAATGCAGGCATCTAAAATTTGCACTTTATATTGCATGCTTTATTTGCAAATAACATTTGACTCATTATCTTATGCTTTATTTTTTCTTTTTCAGATGGATTGCGATTCTGGTTATCAGAACACCAGAAAAAGGAGAAGCAGGAAGTTTTGAAACTCGCCTCGATATCTACAGTTAGGAAGATGCGTTCCGACAAAATAATGGATCTGTCGAAGCAGCAGAAAAACAATTTGTAAATCACCACAATTTGTAAAATTTTAATATATTATTATAATTAAACACACTTTTCTTTATTCTTCTTTAATCTGATGTTTCGCATTTTTTATTGAATGATTTAATTATGTTAATTTGATAAATCCTGTGCTCCATAATATGTACCTAATCCAGTATAATTCTGTAATCAATATTGTAGTATGATACTGGTTTGATTCTGGCTCCAGTTTCACACTAGGCCCGGTGTTTTATACTGGAACCGGTATCGTACCAGATCCAGTATCATATTGGAACCTTATACCGGCTTATGAAACACCGGTTCCGGTATGATACTGGCACCTTATACTGGCTTATGAAACACCGGTTCCGGTATGATACTGGATCCGGTATGATACCGGTTCCAATATGATACCGGATCCAGTATATGAAACACCGGTTCCCGTATGATACCGGATCCAGTATCATACTGGATTTCCAGTATGATACTGGATCCGGTATCATACTGGATTTCCAGTATGATACTGGATCCGGTATCAACCGGTATCATACCGGATCCGGTATCATATTGGAACCGGTATCATACTGGAACCGGTATCATACCGGATCCGGTATCATATTGGAACCGGTATCATACCGGATCCAGTATCATACCGGAACCGGTGTTTCATAAGCCGATATATTTTTTTATACCGGAAATTTTTTTTTTCCAATAGGGTTAAAAGGGGCGTCTGACATTTTAAAAATGTTAAAGGAGAAGAAAAAAAAATGAACTATAAACACCATCGGAATTAGGATCCAAGATATCTCTAATCTGTTTCACAGTAGAACGTGAACATATTGACGACAACCAAAAAATATTTCAATTCAATATTTTAGGAAAAATTTAAATTTAAATTTTACATAAGCAACTTTTTAACATAAAAAATTGTAAAAGTTTTAGAATTTTAGGGAATAAATTATTTTAAAGCCAGAAATATCAATGAAACTTAACTAAAATTCAAAACTTAATTATTTGTGATTAAATTAACAGATTTAAAATAAATAGAATTTTAAAGCTATTCGTTTTTAAGTAAAATTCGGATTCAAAAAAGAAAAAAAATTCAGGGGAAAAGTAATTAGAAGCCAAGAATATTAAGGAAACTCAAACAAAATTCAAGATTAATTTATTTGAAAGTAAAATTAAATTTAAAGAATCCAAATAAATTTAAAATGGATTCGTTTTTAAGTAAAACTTAGCTTTAAAGAAAAAAATTCAGGGAAATGATTATAAAGCCCGGAATAAAATATCAGTGAAACTCAAATAAAATTGAAAGTGCAAAATGTAAAGTGGTAGTGTGTATTTACAAAGAAATTTTAATTTGAAAAGCTGCTGGGTTTTAAATAAAATTCAAATTTTTAAAAATATTTATCGAAAAAAAGGTATGAAAGAAGAAATATCTGAATTCCAACTTTTTTTTGCAAATAAATTTAAATTCAAATGAAATTAAATAAAATGGAAAATTTGTTTGTTTTTAAATAAAAGTCAGATTAACAAACAAAAATTAATAGCGAAAATTGTGATGTAAATTAATTTTAGTCCTCTTGAGTGTCAATTGAAGCGCAAGAAGTCCCTTTCTAACATTATACGGAAACTTTGATACTTCACTACAACGTAAATGTGATTGGCAGAATTTCAGGTTTTACACCAAACGAATGCAACTACCTTCATCAAATCGAAAACGCAAAAAAAGTAATTTCGCCGAGTTTGCAGAAGTCCCCTTTTAACATCAAACGGTTCATTTAAGGGATGTCGGAACCCTAAAATCTTCAAAAATCATAATTTCAGATAAATTTTTGCATTTTCATATTCTATAGCTTTACCCCTATCTAAAAATATCTTATTTTAATCTCTACGATAATTAGAAGCGCAGAAATCTAATTTAAAGTTAACATCGAAACCGTGCCACGCCCTCTTTAAAGAGCGACAAATGTAAGCAACATACTTTAGTTTCGTTTGACAGTTCAATGCGCGACGGGAACTGAAACATGTTTCCTAGCTGATAAGAATAGTTACCGTTTCTGCATCTGACAGAGCTGTAGCATTGTTTTTACTTGCAAAAGCACGTTTTATTTTGTGTCTTTCATGCGTTTTAACATTTTCTACTTCGGTGTGTGTATGAAAAACGTTCAGAAAAGGATTTATCGTGATTGTTTCTTATATTCAAGAAGTTATATCATGGCTAGATCATCGGCAAGAGTCTTTAAAAAGCGTAAAGGATCGTTTAATAAAGGAAAATGTCAGGAGGCAAATGAAAGCCAAAACACATTTTCAGAAAATTCTTCTGAATGTGCAAAGCTTTCTACAGGCAAGCTCAATTTATCTTCAAGTGAAAAGAAACTTGTGAATATGAATGTTTCATATTCAAGAGATAATTCTTCTGGCTTTAGAAATGGGATTGTTGGCATTAACATTTTAGCCTGTGTATTTTTTGAAGCTGTGAAATGCTTGAACTGTGAAAAATCAGGATTTTGATCGAAACTAAATGAAAATAACTGTGGGGTAGCAGTGCAGTTTCATTTAGAATGTAATCTTTGCAATTATTACTATACATTTTCTAGTTCAAAACAATTTTGAAAGTGAACTTTATGAAATTAACAATAGATTAGCCTATTCTATGCGATACATTTGGGAAGGTGCAGAATCTGCAAGGATCTTTTGTGGTGTTATGAATCTCCCTCCACCGCCCTCAAAACTTTCAAAATATAACACTTTTTAGTGCAAGCAACAAGAGAAGCATGTGAAGAAAGTATGACAGAAGCAGTTGAGGAAAATGAAGAAAAATGAGATCTCGCTGTTGCTCTTGATGATAGTTGGCAAAAACGAGGCTTTTCTTCGAAGAATGGTTCAGTAACTTTAACAAGTGTGGATACTGGTAAAGTACTTGATGTAGACCTATTTTCGAAACATTGCATATGTCCAAATAAAATAAACCACCTCCAAAAGTGCAAACGTAACTTTGAAGGCAATAGCTTAAAAATGGAAGTTGATGGAGCGCAGTCGATTTTTCGACGTTCTGAATCAAAGTACAATGCTAGGTATACTCAAGGGCACATACGACTATTAAACCTCGAAAATTGTCGATTTTATGAAACAAAAAATTATTATTTCTCTGTCTTTTCTGAACAATTTAAAACACCCCTCGTTACAAAATTCCCATAATTATGAAAGTTATGAAGGACAATGTATCAGCTATTCAACGTAAATATTGAATATGGCCATATCTTTAAAGCGCTATATCTCAAAATGTGTTTTTTTGATATTGCACCCGCAATATCTTAAGAACTATTGAATATTTTTACAAAAAATCTTTACTGAATATGTATTGTGCTATGTTCTACAAATTGAACAAAAGTTTTGTACATATTTTCTCCAAATAATTTTTTTTGAGGGGGGGGGGTAGAAATGTTGAAATTTTAACAATTTTTAACATTTTTATTTTAAATTGGTATATAAAATAGAAATTAAATCTAAATGTTAATAAATTGGGGTTCAGTTTCTTAAACAGACTGTTTGGATTACTTAGATACCCAAAATATTGTGTTTATACCAATATTTTATCCGTAATCATCCGCGCAAGGTGACTATCTCATTTTTTCTCCAAAAATTATACACATATTTATTACTCTGTCAAAAAAATACATATCAATGTTAAGATTTGAAAATGTGTGCACAATAACAGAAAGAACAGATTTTAGAAAAAAAGTTAGTTTTTGAAATTTTTTATTTTAGAGATATAATCTATCGAATTTGACAGTTCCCCCCCCCCATACTTCGGAGTTTTAAAGGGCTACTTAGGAGATGGTGATTCTAAGGCATTCAAAACTATTATAGAAAAGAATGTGTATGGAGATCAATGCTCATTAAAAAATTAGAATGCATGGGCATGTGATAAACAGAATGGGAATCCGTCTTCGACGTTTGGAAACTTGGATGAGAGGACAGAAGCTATCAGACGGTAAGATATTATCTGGCAGAAACAGATTGACTGAAGCAGAAACTGATCTATACTATGGGTCATACGAAGAAATTTTTCTAGTGTAAAGGACATGAGACAAGCGATATGGACAATATTTTTACATAAGCTGTCAACAAATGAGAACCCATAGCATGGATTTTGCCCATATGATCCTGATACGTGGTGCAAGTTTAAAAAGGCAGAATTGCTCGGGTCATCTTCCATCACGAAAACATTTTAGCTGTTGTAGAAGCAATAAGACCCATTTTTAGGGATTTATCTCATCCAGACTTGCTGAAAAAATATCTGCATGGTAGTACACAAAATCCAAATGAGAGTGTAAATAATGTCATTTGCACACGCGTTCCCAAGAAAGCATTTGTTCACATGAAAGTTCTTTCTTTAGGAACGTATGATGCTATATCTACGTTTAATATAGGAAATGTCACAAAACTCCAAATTTCGAAGAAACTGAACATTGAGCCTGGAGAATACACAATTCAGGCTATGAAACAGCTCGATGTTTTAATGGTTAAGTATTTTTACATTAAAATGCATTTTTCTCAAAACGTTAGTTTTTCATGTTCGATGTACCTTCTCTCAAAAATTACTGTTCATGTATATTGTAACGAAATAGTCTTGTGGGTGTACGTGAATGCAGTCCAACAAGCAGGATAAAAAATAAAGCTCTTTATTTTACAAAATTACACTCGTAAAAATTCACAACAGAGATTACCAATAAATCTCAATACAGCGCTCAAAGGTTTCTTATCAGCTCACCAGCTTGCTTGCTGATCAAAATCCAACTCTCCCTTCTTGGCTTGAGAGCTTGCTTTTATACTTTTTTCAACAGGAAGTGACTTCATAATGTAGGAAGTGACGTAATCTCCAGAAAGTTCATGAAGCCAGTAGAAATAGGTTCAAAGTTCGAGGTCCTTCTAGAAAATTCTTTTTGCTGCCAAAGTCGCCAACTTCATCGCCAAGTCGCCGAAATGGTCGCCAAGAGTAGCATCTCAGGGAAACAACTTTATAGCTTTGTAACAATACGTAATTTTTTTATGAAATGTTTCATATGTCTCCTAATATATACTGAAATGAGCTTTTAAAAAAACTCAAAAATTTATTTTTTACAAATTTTTTGTATCAAAATAGGGTAAAATTTCACTATGTCTAAATAAATATTTTGTAAATTTGTAAGAAATAAAAATTCTCCGAAAGCTTGTTTAAGTACAATGAGAAAGGTTTACTTTACTTGTATAAAAAATTTTAAACATGTATGTATAAGAGATTTTGAGAAAAGGTACGTCGAAACGGGCCAATTTAAAATTGTCTGTTTTGACACAAATTTCTTTTTAAAAAATAACGTTTTCAGATTTTTTTAAAAAAATATCTCATTTCAGTATAATGAAAAAGGTATACCTTACTTGTATAAAATATTTCTGACTTGTATGTTGAGCAGATTTTGAGAAAAGGTGCATCGTAAAGGGAAAATTTAACGTTGTCGGTATGGTGGTTCAGACTCCCCTTAAGCTTAAGAGTCAAATGACTCGAATTAATACAATTTACTTGACTTATTTTTGAATTTACATTTTGTTCCATTTTTATAATAGTACTAGTTCAATGCCGAAAAAATGAAACTAGTACTGTAATAATTTCACATTAACTCATAAGGATAGCTAAAAATTATACTTCGTAGTAATCAACTATTCAAGTGGAATAAACCTTCAATGCGATCCTTAATCTTGTCTCATGCAACTGAGTTCTGTAAAATTGGGTTCAAATGAAGACACATTTAATCTCATGTCTGAAGCTGAGTCAAGATTATTGCGATATTTTTTCTTAATATACGCATAAGACGAGAATGCTCTTTCAAAGGATGAGCTTGGAAATCGTCTGGTGTTTAATATTAACGCCTGCTGTTCCTTTTGCTTCTATTTATGGTTCACTTTCGCTTCCCATGGACATTAACAAATCAAATCGCAAACACAATAGCGCTTATGACCTTTCATGAATATTAAATTTGATCTCACTTGTATTTCGTCTTTGTTATTTCGAAATTCAAAACCAATGAAGCAAAGAGTTTTTCCATAGCAACAATGAGTTTCTCGCATTTCGTCATAAATGGATTTTTAGCGGGATTTTAAGTGAGATGATTGTCAGGAACCTCCTAAACAGAATCAGTTGAACATGCAAGATAAAAAGAAAAAAAATGTACTGTTCTGAAAACGCGTTAAACAAGTCAATTCATTCTCATATCATATGCATCACCAAACTCTTTCTAATTTAAGTTCAAAACCTCCTGTGAATATTGCAGAAGTGAAAAGTTAAAATTGTCACGTCGAAACGTAAACCAACGTGCAGTTGTACGTTAAATGGCATAGCTGTCATCCGATGCGGTCTGAATTGGATCTCTAGAATTTTAAATCACGCGCAGCAATAAATAAATGCGAGTAATCTTCAGTTCATCCGTGATGCCGAAGCTGAAAGAAAGTTTAATGAAATGTATCGGAGAGAGTAGCCGAATTTGGACAGGAATCATGAATTTAATTCTAATAAATGGTTGGGAAGTAAAATAGGCATAACATGTTGAAATGTTTTGCACGAAATCGTTATTAAGAGAAAATGCTTTGTTGTTACAGATACAGAACGAGTGTTTAGATTCGGATATCACGAATTAAATATTTTAACAGAAGATTATAGCCCTCACGCAGTTTAAAGTAAGTAGTAAAATATATTATTATATCAACAGAAAGGAAACTTGTTTGGCTACAATGTAACATAATAATGTTATTAAAATAGTTGAAAGATAAGTTCAGGGATTTTCTACTTTTATTAAGTAACTTGGACTGGACCACAAGCAATTGCCTAAATACGACTGTTTATACAAGTGAGACTATTTCACACGACTACAAAATGTAATTTTTTGTCTTGTCTTCACATAAATTTATATAACTTATATTATATTTGTCATGCCGATTTCAAAAATAATATTTTTTCTGTATCATATAAGGTTCTTTGTAACTGTGAAACTAAAAATTTTGAATTTGAGACATTTTTAAAAACTCTCGTTCATAAAGTTTGCGAAGCATTCATCATTTTGATCTAATTTATATACAAAAAATACTTGAAAAAGGAAATAAATTATAATAAAATCAAATATATGTCTAAAAAGAATCTAAATTCTAAAAATTAGACAAGTTTATTTTTTTACATATCCTTGAATGGAACGTTTTGTGTACTTCATATTTTGAAACTGGTTCAATGTCCCTTTTTAAGCCCCAACAGTTGTCTGCCATCAAATTCACATCCCAGTTTACTTTGTGGCGGCATCTGGCAACATCCTGAATTGCGATTTTATGCAGATCGGATCCGCCCTCTTTGATGTCGCCTATCAACCAATAGCGTCGAGCATGTTGCTGTATATAAGCACTGATTGTTACTGTTCATTCTCTGCTTTGCTCTGCTCTTCCTTGTTTGTATTATTTGATTAGCTGTATAATGATTTTATGATTTAGTATATTTTAATTTAATTTAATTGTTTCATTAAATTAAATTTGTTATTTTATTAACGAGTAGTCTTGATTCGACTTCGTCACCAGTCACAAGCGATGGAAGACTTCTGATTTTAGTGAATACAGGTATGATAGATCGGAAGCCGAGTTAGACAGTATCGTGCAGGTTAACATGTCGCACTTGATCGTCAATAGTTGTATGTGCCGAATGCTGACATAAATCTCGCTTCTATCAATCCTGGACCAGTTAACTTGACCTAGACTTAGGCCCTCTAGAAGTTACACTGGTGACCCGGTAAATTTCATCGTGAGTTACATTGGTGACCTGAATGTCTTCATCGTCTGCTCAACTTTACGAACACTGGATGACATCTGAAGTATTGCAGCTGTTACTAGTTTCGCTAATTTCTGTTCTACAATTTTCTGCGTTCGTTGTGACTAACGGATGCAGTGCCTTCAACTTTGAAGTTTGTTAACAACTTTTTTATCACTGTTTCCTGATTTTGGGTAAGTTAAGTCTTGTGTTTGTTTTCCTGATCGTTTACCGTCCCGCAATGATTGCATGTTCTTGATCGGTTAATTATCTAAAGGTAAGATAATTTTAAAATTTTCATTTGTCATTGTAATTGTCTTGTATTATGCCTGAAACTAAGCTAGAAGTCTCGTCCAGTGTTGAGCAAGATTCTCAACTTTCGAGAATTGCATTCAAGGCTCCAGTGTTTTGGGAAAATGACCCGGAGCTTTGGTTCTTTCAGGTCGAATCACAATTTGTGAATGCTGGCATTTCCAATGACTCCACCAAATTTCATGCGGTTGTTGCTGCTTTAAATTCAAACGTATTATCATGTGTTAGAGACATGGTTGGAAATCCGCCTCTTGAAAATGCATATATTGCACTTAAAGATAGGGTTTTGCAACACTTCGCACAGTCAAGTTTAGCACGTTTAAACCTGTTACTAAAGGACTTGCAACTTGGTGATAAACGCCCTTCACATTTACTAAGTGAAATGCGAAATCTTGCTCCAGCCAAAATGGAGGATGAAATTTTGCAGACATTGTGGCTACAGCGTTTACCAGCTAACCTACAGCAAATTTTGTCAGTCTGTAAAGCTTCACTGGATGCGCTTGCACAGATCGCGGATAAAATACATGAAGTGTCTGGATGCAATTTGACTGCTTCACGTGTTGAATCTAATTCGGATCAATTTGAGTTGGATGCTATTAAAGCGGAATTGGCAGATTTGAAAAACATGGTTAAGAAATTGTCCGTTTCTCAATATTCACACGGCCGAATTAAACCCCTCAGGCGATCTCTAACACCTTCAAGACGCATTGCCGACAAAAATGTAGAGCCTAAACGCTTATGTTGGTACCATCACAGTTTAGGTGACAAAGCATCCAAATGTGTGAAACCTTGTGCTTATTCTTTAAACTAAAAGGCATATCTGTTTCTTCGGGGGCAGATAGTTGTAGACCTAACAGCCGATTATTTATAACAGACTTGGTAACCGGGCATAAATTTTTAGTTGATAGTGGTGCAGCAGTTTGCTGTTACCCTAAAAAATTAACCAATTTTAAAGCTAAACAAGATCTGGAACTTTATGCAGCTAATGGTTCTCGCATATCAACCTATGGCACCATTAAATTAGAGCTAGACTTTGGTCTAAGACGTAGTTTCATTTGGTCATTTTTGGTAGCTGATGTTTCAGACCCAATCATAGGAGCTGATTTCCTAGAGCGTTTTGAACTTCTTATTGAAGTTAGGAATAGAACACTCCTTGATGGTCGCACTTCCCTGTTCGTTAAAGGAACGCTTAAGAAAACAATCTCTAGGTTTGACATTAGTTGCAAATAATTCCCCTTTCCATTCAATATTACTGAAATATCCAAACTTGTTTTCAACAAATCTAGACCCGAATAAAAATAAAAGCACAGTTACACATTGCATTGAAACAAGTTCTGTTCATGCTAGAGCGCGACGTTTGAATCCCGAAAAATTAACCTTTTTAAAACAAGAATTCAATGACTTGATGCGGCAAGGAATAATACGTCCTTCAAAAAGTTCTTATTCCAGCTCAATTCATTTTGTTAAAAAAAGCAACGGCTCATGGCCCATCTGTGGTGATTTTCGACATCTAAATTCGGTTACAACCCCAGATCGTTACCCATTACCACACATTCATGACTTTATCAATGGATTAAGAGGTAAAACGGTTTTTTTCTAAAATCGATCTCTTGAAAGCCTACCACCAAATACCCATGAATCCTCGGGATATTCATAAAACAGCAGTGATTACACCGATAGGTCTTTTCGAGTACGTTTTCATGACTTTTGGTCTTCGCAATGCAGCTCAAACTAAGCAGAGGTACAGTGATAGTATCATCAGAGACATTCCAAGCTGCTATGCGTATGTGGATGACCTGTTGATTGCTTCGGTAGATCAAGAGAGTCACAAGAGTGATCTTGATCTCGTCTTTAGCAAACTTAGCGAGCATGGCATAGTGGTAAATCCTCAAAAGTGTGTTTTTAGTCAATCGGAACTCAAATCTTTGAGTTTTCTGGTTTCTTCAAAGGGCATTTCCCCGCTCCCTGAAAAGGTTCAGTTTTTAAAAGAATTTCCTTTACCTATAACTGTTCAGGAGTTGCGAAGATTTTTGGCCACTCTGAATTTTTACCATCGTTTTTTAAAAGATGCAGCTGAAGAACAAGCGTTGTTTACATAGTCTTGTTAAAAATAAGGTTAAAAAAGACAACACCCGTATTGCATGGACGGAAGACACACGATCTGCTTTTGAGTCGTGCAAGAGATTAATCGCTAATGCGACAGCATTATCTTTTCCTGCTGCAGACGCACGTTTGTCATTGATGACTGATGCTTCAGATTTCGCTGTAGGCGCTGTGCTTCAACAGCATATAGAATCTAAAGTTGAACCTCTTGGTTTTTTTTCTAGGAAGCTGTCCGCTACAGAAAAGAAATGCAGTACTTTTGACCGTGAATTGTTGTCTATTTACTTGTCTGTTAAACATTTTCGCTACATGCTTGAGGGTCGCGAAGTTGTTATTTATACAGATCACAAACCACTCGTATTTGCATTCACGCGAAAACACGACAACAGTACTCCTCGTCAAATCAGGTACCTTGAACTTACAGCCAATTCACAACTGACATACGTTACATTGCAGGTTGTGATAATGTTGTAGCTGACACATTCTCTAGAATTTCACAAATTAACTTGTTAAATTTGAATGATTTTATTGGTTTGGCGGAAGATCAATTTTTGGATCCCGAGCTGCAATCATTGATGGGTTCTGGGACCCGTTTGGAACTCAGACCCACGTACTTTGCTTCATCCGAAAAACCACTTTATTGTGATGTGTCCACGGGTACAGTAGTCCGTATGTCACGAAATCCTTTCGTCGACAAATTTTCAATCAAATTCATAATTTATCGCATCCTGGTGTAAAAGCTACACAAAAGCTTGTTGCAGATAGATTCGGTTGGAAGAACATGAACAAGGATTGTGCATTATGGTGTAGGAATTGCATTCAGTGCCAGAAATCTAAAGTCGCACGTCACACCAAGTCGGTTGTTGCACACTTTCCTTTACCATCAGCACGTTTTTCGCATGTGCATATTGATGTAGTTGGACCGCTCAGTCCAGTTAGAGGAATGACCTACTTATTAACTTGTGTTGACAGATTTACAAGATGGCCTGAGGCATTTCCTATCGCGGATCAATCTGCGGATACTATTGCACGCACTTTTTTGCTCGGATGGATTTCTAGATTTGGTGTACCAGAGAAGATTACTTCTGATTGTGGTACTAATTTCCAAAGTAATCTCTTTTCTTCTCTTTCAAAGTTTTTGGTGTGGAGCAGACTCGAACTACTGCGTACCATCCCCAAAGTAACGGAGCAGTTGAGAGGTTTCATAGGTATCTGAAAAGTGCATTAATGGCACATCTCCCTGAGAACTGGCTGGACTCTCTTCCATCGGTCTTGCTTGGCATAAGATCTAGTTTTCAACCGTACCTGGCCACATCTTCGGCAGAGCTGGTATATGGAACCACCTTGAAGTTGCCGGGAGAGTTCTTTTCTAACACCCCTGTGACAACATTATCATTCTTGCAGATGTTACGGCATCATGTCCGTTCATCTAGACCAGTTCCCACCAAGCATCATTGTTCAGGTGCAGTTTTCGTCAGTGATGATCTAATTAAAGCATCACGTGTATTTTTTGAGAATTGACCGGGTGCGAAAGTCCTTGGAACCTCCGTATGCTGGTCCCTACAAGGTCCTTTCAAGAACAGAGAAAGTTTTTACTGTGGAGATCAACGGTAACCTGACAACAGTGTCCATCGACAGGCTGAAAGCAGCGCATCTTTTTCTGGATGATTTTCCTTCAAGGTCATCTCCAGTTCCCGCAAGTAAAGCACAGAGGTCTGAAGTCGTCACTCGAAGTGGAAGACGTTCCCGTAGAGTTGTGCATTTTCAGGCTTCACCGTTTTCGTGACTGAAGGGGAAGTACCTGTGGCGGCATCAGGCAACATCCTGAATTGCGATTTTATGCAGATCGGATCCGCCCTCTTTGATGTCGCCTATCAACCAATAGCGTCGAGCATGTTGCTGTATATAAGCACTGATTGTTACTGTTCATTCTCTGCTTTGCTCTACTCTTCCTTGTTTGTATTATTTGATTAGCTGTATAATGATTTTATGATTTAGTATATTTTAATTTAATTTAATTGTTTCATTAAATTAAATTTGTTATTTTATTAACGAGTAGTCTTGATTCGACTTCGTCACCAGACACAAGCGATGGAAGACTTCTGATTTTAGTGAATACAGGTATGATAGATCGGAAGCCTAGTTAGACAGTATCGTGTAGATTAACATGTCGCACTTGATCGTCAATAGTTGTATGTGCCGACTGCCGACATAAATCTCGCTTCTATCAATCCTAGAGAAGTTAACTTGACCTAGACTTAGGCCCTCTAGAAGTTACAACTTGATAGCGTTTCTCCAAGCATTTTATATCTCGGTGAGACATGTAGCAATTTTCCTCAATCAACCTAACAAGAATTACACAAGAAAATACAAAACATGTGAGTGCAAAAAGTGTATTTTTAAGCTCATGCTACAACCCAGTTCTTCAAAGTTTTGTTTCATTTCCCTATCACTGTATAATTGAGATCCTTCCAATTTTCATAATTTTTTCATTTAAATTCTTGATATCTTATCAGGAAAGTGTTCATCCTTTAAATCAAGTTTTTCGTATTATTCTTCTAAAATTACTGAAAGTGCTACAGGAATCGAAGCAAGAACTTCACGATTATGCAGTAGGACGCCTTTTAAGCGTCCCTTACTACATTATATAATGGGTTTGTCTACGGGGCCGGACGTTTACAAAAGACGGTTACCGACATACAGCTTAAAAATGCAAAACAACAATAATATCCTAACATTCTCCCACCTATGTTAGCCTTTATATTAAATGTTAATTTATAAAGAATTAACTATAAATTTAAAATGTTTTAATATAAATTCATAAGTCTACTTTTTGAGGTATTTTGATGACAAATCCACTTCTCGTCTTTTTAGTCTTTGAATTTGGAGCATCCTCGTTCCTGACGGCACCTGATGGATTCATCTCTGATCGTTGTCCCACCGTTTTAGTGAGCAGTATCTCTCCGTCGATTACTGGATCCTCAAGTGGATATCTCGAAAGGATAGAGTCGTTGAATCGGTCTAATTCGCATCTTGCGGTTTGAAGTTTCATAAGTCTTGTAACGCCGTCCCTCCCTGGAACAATTTCAATAACTTTGCGAAGAGGCCAGTTTATGCGCTTAAAATTGTCGGCTCCAATCCGAATAACATCTCTAGCTGTGAGTTCAGCGATTCTCTTTCAGTCGGGTTTTTGAAGAAGAGCTCTTGAGTAATAGGGTAGGCCGAAAAAGCTTTTTTTTTCGAAAAGCTAGTGCGGAAAACTTGCCTCTAGGTTAGATAAGTAAAATGCCAAAAAAAGAATTTCTTTTGCATACGTTTGGCAGTTGCGCATCGCCACTAAACTTTTCGAAAATATACGATTTTCATAATTTTTCTAATAACTGGGAAACAATCAAAAAACTTCTATAACAAGTAGATAGAGGTACAGTGTAGTAACAAAGTGTAGGAAAGATAAATAAATGAAAAAATAATACATTTTGCAATTTGATAATAGCGCATTACAGTAAAAATACACAGTATTTTAACAAAAAATTAATAAATTTTCATTGAAATAAAAAGTTGTTTCTGATTGTGTAAAATTTCAATTTGTAATCAAATATAGTCCTTTACTTGTCTTCAGTTTCTTTTGGTACTTTGAAATAAGATTTGCTTGAAAAACTTGGTCCTTAAGGTCTTGAAAGAAGCATAGTTCTTATAAAACCATCTCTGTAATTGGAACCGACGACTTTTTGTGAGGCCTCGATTACCAGTTTCACACATCTTTCCACTGCTTGGGTATGACATGGGAATTTGTCAAAGTTCAACTCACTCGCTGTATCACCTGATTGGACCTTAGACCAAATCTCTTGATTCGTGAATTTTAGCAGCAAAGGTGGTGGTGAAAGTGTAAGAGTGTTCCAGTGAATCATTTCAATGTATTCTGTAGCTAGAAAATTGATTTTTGGTGATTGGAAACTCAATTGACTTTCTTTTAGAAGCTAAGTTTCTAGCGTTTATAATTATTCTGAAACCTAACTCTCTTATTTAATCCCTTTTATCTACTATCATACTCAAAAGTAAGTTTTCTGGATGAGCAAAAATGTATTTCTCTGAATTACTGGGTTAATGACTCTTAACAAGTTTCTGGCAGGAATCTTGACGATTTTGTAACTTCAAATACATGTTCTGGTCCATTTGTGAAGTACTTACTTTTCTTAATATGAAACCATACAGGCAGAAACTAAGGTCTTGTATTCACCTGCTGGGTTTTCAATACTTAAATACAAACGGAGAACTCTGATCGCCGTTGTTAACCATCTTGAATGGAAAAGTGGACCAGGTCACGAACAGAAAATTCTTCAGGATATCTACCTGATTTTATAGCATAAATTATGTCCAGCAGATGCTGTTGATCTTTGCTTAAAATTTTCTGTTCAATTTCTGGAATCTCACACTCATTACTTTCAAAATTTACCACTGGGAGTTTCTCACATTTATTGAACTGTGTGTCAATCGGACCACTAAATGATTTTGACCCAGTCTTTTCACCATCTAAATTTATGAATAGATGCCGAAATGGCAATTCATTAAAGTGTAAAAGGCACATACTGTAGTGGCATTTTAAATTGTTTTTCAATTTGGCAAATAACACCTGTTTTCCACCTTGTATTGGTAACGGTTCCATCACATCCAAATACGTCCAGTTCATATAATAAAAATCCAGTTTTCAGCAGACCCAAAAGAAGGTGCAACATCACCAAAGAACACAGAACCTGTGTGTGGGGTTCTTGTAAAATTGAATAATGTTCCTCTTTTATGGTTCTGCTAAATTGCCTTGAGTTTACTTTTTCAATCACGAGGGTGTTTTGCCATATCACATCCGAGCAGTAGAACGATGTGTGAACCTGGTAACCGACGCATCACAAAAAGATGTCGTTTCCAATTCCAGAGGTGGTTTTATCAGAACTACACTTCTTTCAAGATCTTCAATGCCAAGTGTTTCAAGCGAATCTTATTTCAAAGCACCAAAAGAAACTGAAGGCAAGTATAGGACTATATTTGATTACAAGTTGAAATTTTACACAATCAGAAACAACTTTTTGTTTCAATGAAAATTTGTCAATTTTTTGTAAGAAAAATGTGTTATTTGAGTGTAATGCGCTATTGAGAAATTATAAAAGGTATTATTTTTCATTTATTTATGTTTTCTACACTTTGTTCTACTAAACTATACCTCTACTACTTGTTGTAGAAGTTATATGATTCTTTTCCTGTTATTAGAAGAAGTATACAGCTCGAAATTTCTTTCGCGCATTCTTTTGAAGAGTTTGTCAAAATTTGACTCGTTTATTCAAACTAAGGTGTTAAATTGAGTCAGGTTTCCTTAATCCCGCGTTATGTTTCCTCTTACTCTAAAAGGACCTAATTCACCAATCGAATATACCATCTAAATAAGGACTGCAAAAACACAATAATTACCAACGCCATCAATGTATCTACTGAAATTTTATTATCAAACAAAACTTTAAATAGTATGGAATTACAACATGTTGCCACAAAAACCATTTACAAATAATAGGTTCAAATTCATAGACACTCCGGTGGCACAATGGTAAATGATTCGAATCCTTACAAATTGCATCATAGTCTGGAACACCGATAGCTTTAATGTCGTGCAGAAACATGGAAGGGCTCAAAGGAACCAGTTCTGCTTCATTATCTGTGACATATGATATAGGCTGAGAGTAAATGATAGTCCCACAGTCACACAGCACAGTTGTCATCTCCTCGTATGTAAGACAAGCTCCACCTAAACCACTTCTCAGTAAATTCTTTAGAATGTAAATCAGACTCTCCCACCAACAGCCCCACCATGAAGCGGTAAGCGGATTGAATTTTCCTTTGATGGGATCGACAGCATCACTCACAACATGTTTCCAATCTAAGGTACTAAGCAAGTTTGAAGCACAAACAAAATTTGTACAATTATCACAATAGTTTATAACGCACCTTCCTCTGCGAGCTACAAATTTTCAAGGAGCAAGCAAACAAGTTTCTGTAGATAAAGAAGTTATCAACTCGAGAGCACCAACCTATGAACAGTGCAAGTGAATAGACATACTCAGGATTTTTTGTTCCCGTTGAGAAACAATTTCCGCAGACTTCGAAAAACAGCAGCCTCTCTTATTTGATTCTCTGGAAGGAGTGCAGTAATATTATCAATTTTTCCTGAATATCCCTTGCACACAACGCATTTTGACATGATGTATCTTACTGTTTTCCTTCCATGAAGAATCCAAAATCTCTCTCTCAGAATGCTTATTAGCATTTGCGTGCCAGCGTGAGCATTTTTGAATAGTAATGAGTAATCATGCGAGTCACAATTTCGTGATGAAAAAGAAGAATGGCTGGTATTTTAAATTCTTTGTTGTCTTGCCGATATAAATAAAAGTTTAGTTTTCACTCTGATGTTGTTGTGTTTATCCTTAAAATTCGCTAGGGGATTTAACTTTTCGTCTTTTTCATTTACGAAGGACTTCTCTTCAATCATTCTGACTATGATTATCTCGGCTTCTAAATTTTCATTTGAATCAAGGCTGCCTTTCTATCTTGTGCCTTTTAAGCTTGAAATGTATCTCACGAATCTTCATAGCATCCTTTCTCCTTTTCTTTCTGAATGTCAAGGCCATAGTAAAAGCAACGTAGAAGAAACTCAAAGCGAATAAAAAATAAATAGATAATTATTATTTTATTTCGTTATAATAAATGGGAAATATTTCAATTTCATTCCTGTCTAGACAAATAGCAAGTTTATTAAAGTGTGCAGATAACGAAAATATATCAAATATTCCAATCTACTGAGTATTGCTTTTTTATAGCACGCTAAGTATTCTCTTATATATTTGTCAAACATATTGCTTCCTTACATTTTTATAAAATATTTTTAAAAAATAACTTCGGTTTGCTTTCAAAATAAGACTGTTTCAGAAATGTGTACAAATATAATCTGGAAAAATTTTAAATCAAATCGATTATAAACACAAATAAACGATTCTATTTACCACAAATATTTGATCCCATCAAATTGAAAGATTTAAAGCAAGTAATTGAAAAACTAACAATGTTGAATGCTGCAATAAAAGAATTTTTAAAGGTTTTCATGGAAACATGAATCATGCAGAAAATAAAAATGCATTTAAAACTGACATCAAATTTTATGGCGAATTTTTCGAACCAAATAATGGAGAAAAAATATAAATGGTATCAGAGATATTAAATAAAATGCACAAAGATCTTGCAGTGAGAGAAACAGTGTTTTGAATCTAAGTTCACAAGCACTGAAATATGATTTTTTCCATCGAGACTTGCAAAGTGGTTAATACCATAGTTCTACTATGTTAATTTTTTATAGTACATTTGCATAGTAAAATTTAACATTGCGATAAAATTTGAAAACGATTTTGAATTTAAATTAAATATTTGAACATTATATTTATCAACATTTGAATGATATTAGAAATGAAAATTCGTCTACGCTGTGAATTAGTGTACAAAACTTTGCTTAAGCTAGAATTAACGTGTTTGCTCTTTATAAAGAGAAATATTTGCATTCAGCGAATTTAAAAACTCAGAATTTAAATAGCACAGATATCAAAGGATAAAATGATTGAGATTAAAAATTTCTTGAGAACGCCGAGAAAAAAGCATGAAATAAGTATTTCGTATTAATATGTAATTTAATTATCAATCTCTGTAATACAATATTTACACAGATTAGTTTAATGGTTACAAAATAGATAAATTACAAGTTTATCGTAAGTATCAAGGGTCTGTGGTAGCTTGTGATTTATCTATTCTGTAACCAAAATACTACTCTGTTTAATTATTGTATTAAAGAGATTGATAATTATCACATATTAATATGAAATACTTGTTTTAAAATTTTATCCCTAAGTTTTCACAAATAATCTACGTCGAAGACCCGAACTGCGCCTTTCTTATGTTTTTATCTAATTTACCCATCATATATAACGAATAATTTCTCCTTTTTTTCTGATATATATATGTAGAGAGAGAGAGAGAGAGAGAGAGAGCGCTTAGAGGCGTAGTGCTCCAGCTGATGGCACACCCACAGAATCAAAACGGTGAGTGTAATTGTTACGAAATTTTACCTGCGTACTCCTTTAGGACTAAGTAGGCTGTCTAAAACCTTTTTGTTTGATTTTAAACATTAAAGGGAAGAGCGCCGGTAGGAATACTTACAAAAAATGATCGATGATATATTCCTTTTATAAATGACTAGTCACCTTCAGCGACTAGCTTGTTCGCCGAGAATATAATTTCAAATGAATTTTGCATCATTTTATGTTTATGGCTCCTGTAATAACGTAATTTTAAACTTCAGATTGTGTTTGATATTTAATTCATGTTCTTTAAGTGGCCCTGCAATTGTTCTGTTTATTGTCTACATAAATATCCCTGGTTGAGACAAATTACTGACCATGCCATTTAACATCTTATTGCACATTGTCTCGGCGACACCTTCACTTTCTTATTTCTCTTTCAAAATATGCATTTAATTTCAACCTTAAAATGGCGCAGCACATTTTTTTGTCCAACGGCATGTTAGTTGGATTAAACCTGCTGAGAAAGGGATGAAAAGATAGCAACCACAATCATTCAGGTTAATGGATATATTTCTTAATAAACGTAATAACGTAGAGAGCTCGGATCCAAAATTCTACAAAAATTTTGATGAAATAAAACATGAAAACAGAACGTATTAAGATATTACCTCAGCTTTCAACAATGAAGGAGAAACACTCAATTAAATATTATTTTAAGAATGAAACAGTTTGAATCGTATTACAACAATGAAAAGTATTGTTGTAAATTATGCAAAAAATATTTTTTTTATTTATTTAAGTTAAAGGAAAAATTGTACGGCAACTTCATCGATGTCATTGAGAAGGTAATTTCTGCACTTCCAGGTGGTGTAAAAATGATTTATGTGCTGTAGTAGTTTCGGAAATTGTTAAGGAAAAATGCCAAAATTTCGGTTTATTTTAACTTCATTGAAATTCTAATTAAATTTCAAAAAGAGGTCCTAGGTGCACATTCACACCCTTCAAAGTATGTTTGTGCCAAATTTCGTTTCGCACTATAGAGCGCCAAAACACAGACACACACACACTTTCTCTCTTATTATCAGTAGAGATGATATTTACTTGAACAGAATTTGTTATAATCTTGATTGATTTTAAAAACTGCTGCATAGAATGCTAGTATTTATCTACTAAGTATATTCAAGCTTCAGTGGATATATACATGTATCTATAACAAATGCAATTCTTTCAATAACAATTCCTATATAAAGATATTAAATTAAATTAAAATTTATAAATGAATTCGTGGGCACTTAAGAATACTATAATGGGAATGAAGGCTGCAAAAACTTGTTTTAGATTATTTTTTTAGAGGCAGTGTTTTTTGAACCCTATAGAAAAACATACATAACTTAATGATATATTTTTTTTATGCCCTCTCATTTTTATTTTAGTTGCAAAATAAAGATAAATTTCGAGATGACATTTAAAAAAATTTGATTTTTGTTCGAAAATGGGCTCTCAACTTATGTCTATGCCTTCATTCCAAAAGGAAACGTCAATTCTTTTAGAAATTATTTATGTAATTTCAAAAGGTTCAGTCATTTTAACTTTACTTACAAAGCAAGATTCTCTACTAAGAAAAAAAAAAGTGAGCGCGTGCTTATGTTTGAGCCTCTCTGTTTCCGCTTTACAGGACTGACAATTGGACATAAGAGATACCAAATATGGCACAAATATAGTTTGGAGGAAAAATGTGGACCTCGGAGTGATATTTTTTGAAATTTTAATTACAATATAAACTAATTTAAAATTAGGCAAAATGTTGGTGTTTTCTAGTGATTGATTACTTATATCTATTTTCCGTTTCGTAGCAACACGAGAGATATTTGCCTACTAGCTCAAGAGGGATAGAACGTTAAATTTTTAAGTTAAAGATTTGAAGTTATCTTATTTTTTATATTAGAGTTGCTAAGGGATGCATTTTATGTCTGTATGAATTATTTAGATGTTTGAGAAATTCTAAAGCTGAGGATGAATTCTGTCAGGCTTTTTATAAGAAAAGGAAGTTTTCTTTAATTCTGGAATAAAAATATCTAGTGTTATAAAATTATAATTTTAATTTATGTATTATAATTAGCTGGGATTTGCACTTTCCAATCAACTAAATTTTCTGAATTTTTAATTATGTAAAATTTAAAAAAAACCCTCTCCTATGTGCACATTCTCTTCTTTCAAAGTATATCTGTGACAAAATTGGTAGCTTGAAACATAATTTGTAAAGCACCACATAATGGACATTTTATTTTATTATTAATAGGGGTGTAATTTTTTAGCCAAGAACCCCACAATTAAAGATTTCATTTTACATTTTATTGATGCAAAAGTTTTTTTACTTTGCGTGATATTATGAGCAGAGATTAGTTTACATTTTAGGTTTGTATTTGCCATCAGGTGTACTCTGATTGCGGACGAATGATTCTAGATGGCTGCTATGACTTTTTATATTTTCTAAATACGTATAGGTAGTTGTGCACTTCGATAGGAGAATAGAAATTTCGCTAACTTTTGTGTAGAAACATCTATAGCAATAAATTTTATTTAATTATGTTTTATAATTAGCTTAAATATGTACTTTAAATTTAGATAATTAATATATTATTAATATAAATTAAATTAGAAATACACATGGTCAAAACATGTTTTTTTAAATATATCTTATATTTTTAAGAAAGTAATTCTGATTAAACTTTTTTTTAACAGTTGAATGCAGAGGCCTAACTTATTAACTTCATTAGCCGCAAAACACTAAGAGCATTATCATTATGTTTAACCCTCCGAGCGCAGCAAACGGTTATTTACGTAAAGCAAATCTACGCCGAGATCTGCAGAATCGTGGTTTTTCTTCTAGTTCGGTTGCCTTGAAGATGGGAACAACCGGTTTTTTCCAGGTTTGAATTTTGCAGTCGAAAGGGACAAATCCGTGTTTTCTCGCCTCTGCTTTCCCCTCCATTTATGACTTTGTTGAGAGTGACAGATTCGTGGTGATAAGCTTTACAATAGATGGGTTCGCAGGTGGTAGGAAGGAACCTCGTTTGCGGTAACAATTGAAATCCTTATCGTTAAAACGACTAGCAACGTAGGGAAGTTTTCATGCAGCTTTTCTGAAACTTGTGGAAGAAAATCTTTCTCGGATTCTTATTATGGCGTAGAAATGCTTATATGCTTTTCTTTCCATAAACAAAACAAAATGCTTGTGAAGAGATACCTCTGAATGAAACTCTAAATTGATTATCTTAGCAATTGTAGCAAACATTCCGCAAAACACCTGGAAAAGGGGTTTATCCTAGAAACCGCATTAATAATTTGAAATGAGTGACGGATTTCTGTTATTTATTTTTTTTTATTTTTCAAAGAAAGACCATGTGGAAAAAAATTAATAAGTTTTCACTAGTCATGCTTTATAGAAATTGATTGAAAAATGGTCGATTTCTTTTCTTTGAGAAAACTAAATTTATTCGCGTATAAATAAATCCATGAGAAAAGAAGACTAGAAATTCTGCTGCAATTTGGTCTCTTTATTGAATATTAGAATATGTATTGTTGTGAAATACATCACCATACAGTGGTAGTTTTGCTATGAAATCAATTTTTAAACAGGTGGTTTCGAAAGGAAACCACCGCATTTGAAAGGGTTAAAGAAATCATTTATTTGCAGCAGATATTACTTTTAAACTTTTTCGGAAAAAGCGAAAATTTAAAGCATGATTTTAGCCTTTATATAATTAAATTATTTCGGTATTAATGTTTCGTTATTAACTGAAAATAACAAAATTTATGCAATTATAATATTAACTGTTAATTCCTTTTTTCAAAATTTTATGCTCTGTTTTTATGTAATGCAGATTTCAACATAACAATAAATAATAAGCAAACATTTTTTTAAATATTGTACCCATGGAAAAAGATTTTTGCAATATTCACGAATTCAGATGATTGAAATGAAACAAATCAAATACATATATCAAGATCATGAAACAATGATTGATAAAACGGGTCATTAAATTAATTGCCTAGGTACTTTCTGTACTTTTTTTGAAATATATTGCATTTAAAAGACATGTGATAAAAAATAAAATGCTACAAGTTACGTTCCGTAATGTAAATTTCAAATCAGGGTGTAACGCAAAGTCCAACAATACAATGTTTGCATTCAAATCTTGATTCTCTCCGCATTCGTTTACCATTTTCATTATTTTTTAATGAGCACACAACACACTTCCTTCATTTTTTCTCGATTAACTTTTATTAGCATAAGATGAGAAATGAATGAAAATAAAATGAAATGTGTTTCATAAAATTTTCCATTGAATTCAGGAATGCATTAATATATAATTTATGTTTTCTACGATTTCATATCACACATTCTCGCTCATAATAGATTATCCTAAGAATATTACAATTATCCTAATAAATATGTATGTAATTATGTATAAAATAATTTAATTTTAAAAAATTCCAATTTTTTTGTTCTTAAACAGTACAAAAATTCATAATTATCATTCCATTTGTTACTTTTCAGTAAAATTAACATTTGAAAAATTACGCAGTTTTATGTTCTACGAGGGCGGGGCTTTTGACGATAAAGCAGTCTCAATTCGTATTCTTTTTAACAATAAATTTTATGTTTATGTTTCTCAGAGACCACAATTTTCAAATAATTTCGAAAAGCAATAAAAAAATTTTAATATGCCGCTGAAAGAGTTAAATCATAAAATACACGGTGTTTCTCTTGTTATATATTGGCAAAATGACAGATGTGTAGTAATTATTTAATTTGGGAAAAAATTTTGAAAGCTGTATTTTGAAAAATTAAAAGCGCTTATAAAAAATATTTATGTTTTCTCTGAGAAGTAATATGTATTCAAAATGCAATAATTGGGAGCAGAGGATTTAGTGTGAAATTACAATTTGCTCAAGTGAAAGGAATGGGGAGTAAGGGGGATCTACTAGCGATAAGAAGTGGGGATAAACTGCCCGCTGGGATAATTAGACCTCCCACAGATAGCAATGAGAGGAGAAAAAATTAACGCTTTTCTTTTTCAAACACCTCTTGTGTGACGGGTGATATTTCTTAAAGGAGCCCATTGCCAAGCAGAGAGATATTTTTGAGAAGCTTCGCTCTGACCTATTAGTCGCTCAGAGGGTTAAGGATCAAAATTCACTTAATTTACTAATATATTTTTTGTGTACTGTTTTCTTTAGTATTTTTTAATTCATTACTTTAGTAGCAATTTTCGTTCTCAGCTTACCATCAATTAAATAAATTCAGAATTAAATTAAAGCTAATTTAGAGAACGAAAAAAAATTTTATGACATGAAACACAAAGAAATCCTTAAGTTTAATTTTAAAAGAAAAGAAGTTAAAAGAATCTGGCTTTAAAGACTTTCTCAAGGGTCACCAGCTGGCAGATATTCAAATAAAAATATATTTTTCTTTGATAAGTCTGACTTTTGTCCGAAAAAAGATTGACCTCTCGAGACCCGAAATATCCCAAGAGAATCGAAAGTAAAAAGTGAGGAATATCCGCAAATAATACTCGTTCTCGAAGTCATCATCAGAAGTTTTAAATTTTTATGGCGGGGGGGGGCTATAATTAGACGACCAGAAATTTATTAAGCGAAAACATTGCTTGGGGTAATGGAGAAATTTCGAGATAGCAATTAATGAACTATGTTGATTAATTCAGTTAATCAGTTTTTTGACAAAACTGTAACTTTTTTTAAAACTGTACCCTTGAATCATTAACATTGACACTAGTTTTGGCAAGATGTGATAATATATGCCTGAGTTACAGAGGTGTCCCATTTTTTTTGTTGACGACTGTACCATTGTCCTATTTATAGGACAGTAAAAAATGCAAAAAAAATTGATTTTCTAGACAACTATTTTGATTATACTAAACTTTGTAATTTCATTCTTTATTGGTATAAAAGTATGAAATATTACTCCACTAAATTTATATGTATATTTTTCTTGAAGTTGAAAACAATAAAAGCATTGTTTTTTGAAAATGTAAATAAAAAATCTGAAAAATCCTAATTTTAAAAATTTAATAAAAAATATCCAACATTAAATTAGACTTGTGATAAATACAAATAAATAATTAAATGACTCTTAAATAATAAACCGCCTTTAATCTGAACTAAAATCTGCAAAAGAATTTCTATAAAGGCCCTTTATGTGCGCTGTCCTATATTTTGGACGATGAGGAAATATGGGTTAAGATGAGGGGTATTATTGCGGAAGAAACGAAAATTAACTATTTAGTTCCAAAATTTTTTGAGAACATATGGAATATAATTAGCATTGGCAACTAAACTAAATGTTTCTAATTAAAAATCTAGACACTTAAATTTGTTTAAGGGAAGTACAAATACTAGAATTCAAAGCTTAATCACTGGAAATGAGTTAGATCAGTAGTGCGCAAATCGTGAGTCGCTAAATTCAAAGAAATTTATTTGATAATAAAAAATATAAGGCTTTTCTTTCAAAACTGTGCTTGTGACCCCTATGGGGGTCCCCAAAACTGTTAACAAAAGTTAGGGGGTCGGAAATGAAAACTTTTACGCACCACTGATGCGCACAATGTTGCAAACCGAGTCAATTGTTACACAAATTGATCTACTCCAGACGTCTTTGAAAATTTCATTAACTTACTTGGAACTTAGCTTGAAAAATCTCCTAAACTTATCAAAACCATTTCAATTGTCAGAAATAAAGATATTTATAATTTTGGATAATAAGATTAGTGATATGAGCCCGAAAACCGAGATTTGGTGCACAAGTAATATATCCAATTCCTCTAACGAGGCGTCGGATAGAATTAAAAATCAAATTGCTGAATTATGTGTTCGTATTGGCGCTAGACCAAGAATACGGAATACTAATTATTTTCGAGATCAATCTTTATATGAAACGAAAGAGCTTGATCCGAAATTAAAATTCTTTTATTTTCTTTTTTGATTTGGTGCTAAATCTTTTCCGGAAAAAAGTTTTATTTATACTCATTTCTAGGGTTTTGCCGCTTTTCGATTTATCGCAAAATCTATATTTCAGAAAAATAGTTCTTGATATAAATGTTTGAAATCAATTGGTTTATCGATATCATCACGAAGAATCGGGATCTAACGATTCGGTACTTTTAATCAATCTTCGTTTCCGAGGCTTAACAAGCACTTACTTGCAACTTCAGTCAGAATCGCATAGTCATTAACTATCGATAAAGATAATTAGATAATAATCTTTTGACAGCTAGTTTAAGATAAAAAAGTTTTGAAATAGGTCACAACTATGTAAACGTTATTTATAGTCTTTAAATTTGGCGAAATTTGACAAGCTCTTGTATAAAATTTGGGTCGATTTGGATTACTTCTAAGTTTTCTGTTTTATTAGAGAAATAATTATTGTTTAATGAAATTAAATAAAGATATAAGTAAAATATGAAAAATTATACTTCTCCTTATATATATATACATATATATATAACAAATAAGAAACAATCATAGCATAATTGTAAAAGGACCATATACAACATAAACATTCATAAAACAAAATGTCAGGAAAAAAATCTGCGGTAAGAAAAAGCCGAGAGTTCTTATAGAGAGAAAATAAACAAAAGAGGAATATATATATATATAAAAGGGGGGACACATAAAATAATATAGAAATATATAACACAAACGCAACGAATGCGCAATAATGCTGCAATTCAAGAAGATCTGCGGAAAATATATCAATGTCATGAAAGTCAAAAATGTTGAAATAAAATGGAGAGACTGTAGTTTATCGGTAAAAGCGTATAGATGCTCATCAGGGTAAGTAAAATCTATACGAACCGCTAAAAAATTAGTGAAATCATAATGTTTTCTGCGAACAGTGCTGGCATAAAGCTAAAAACACTGTCCTTTACCCCGAACATTATGATAAACCAAGAATTTGAATAAAAAACCAAATATTAGAAATAATTTTACGAACCAAAAACTGAGAGATGCAGCCAACGGGAGACGTGACAAAGGAATGAACCTAACGCGTCATGAAGGGTCCGGATGTTTACAAAATATCAAATTACTTTCTTTTGCGCCAAACTTCTAAGGTTGGGGGAGTTTCGATGAAGATTATGAAATCGATGGAAACAAAGATGAAAGCCGTCTACATTGAGAAGACGATGAAGATTAAAGATATGATGAAAAAAGGAAAAGAGTGTATTTAAAAATTAAGGAATGATGATAAAAAAGGAATGGAGTGTATTTAAAAATTAAGGTGTGTTTAAAAATTAAGGAATAATGATAAAAAAGGAAATGAGTGTATTTAAAATTAAGGTATATTTAAAAATTAAGGTGTATTTAAAAATTAAGGAATGATGATAAAAAAGGAAAAGAGTGTAATTAAAAATTAAGGTGGAAACGGTAAGTGTTAAAAAATATTTGAATTTGAAATCCATTAAAAAACGACTGAAAGACGCGCTTTCGAGGTAATCACATTAGAACTGTCTGGCTTGAGAGACCCTACCACAGTATTAGAACTGCGCCAGCATAGCTCTAATATGCAATCCTTTACTTACATCTTAAAGCCATTAATTAAAGGTTCGTAGAAGGAGGTAGGAATTTCATTACTATTAAGGTTATTTATAAGGTGCTGAATTTGTTTCTTGATTGAATTTTTATAGCTGCATGTTCTGTTAATTCTTATGAGTTGATTAATGATAGTGTTTTTGTAGATTTTAGAAGAGATATTTGAGTTCCAAAAAATATATCTATTGACATTGAATTTAAACTCATTTCTTTTGTCATAAATATCTATTTTTAAAGTATTTTGACAATCAATAATTAAGTCCAGAAAAATAACTGGTTCTTGATAGCTATTGGTTTGTATTAATTTAAGTTCATTTTTATACAGATTATTATTAGTTGTATTGAAATATTTATGGTTAAAAATAATGAGGTCATCAATGAATCTAAAGACTCAATTCGAATTAATAGCGATATTCCGTTCAAAAAAGTGTAGAAATAAATTGGCAAGAAGAGATGAATAACTGGTCCCTTGTGGGATGCCTTTAATTTACTGAAAGATATTTTCCCAGTTGAAAATAAAGTTATTGTAAATACAGTAATTTGTAAGATCTTTCCACAATGTTATTGGGATGTTAAGTAAGTTTTTTAGGTCGTAGAAATAATTCATTAAGACTTCTTGTAATTTATCTAATGGGATGCTTGTGAAGAGGTCTTGAAAATCGTAGGTTTCTATTGTATCTATTTTATTATTTTTAAGGAATTCGATAACTTTATTATTGTTTGTTTTTATCAATTAAATCAGTATTAAGGTATAAATCATATACATTTGAGCACATTTCAATTAATTTATTGTGTGGGAGGCTAGTAGAAAGATTTTCAAAATCAAATGTATAAATGTTATAAATTTTATTTTCTTTGAGAAAATTCAAAATTTTAGTGTTATTATCAATAATGAAATATTATATAATATCAATAATGAAATATCAATAATGAAATATATATAATTTTTAACATTATCTCTTCTTTGATTTTTTTAAGAATAATTTTTAGAAATTTGAAGAAATATTTACCAAAATGATAATTTTAACTACCAGTGCTGCAAGTAACGAATCTGAATTTTAAGGGATTTTTATGAAATTTTATAGTGGGGAGAAGATAATTATAATTTAAATTACTGGTTTTAATTTTAGTTTTTTTAACAAGTGCTAAAATTCTTTTATCAAGTTCTTTTCTGCCAAACTTGATTAATTGATACGTTTTATTTGAATTATATTCATTAAGAATAATTTCCTTGATGTGTAATTTACGCATTATGCAAAAATTATTTCCTACTTTATCAACTGTGGTAATAATAAATTCACTTCTTAAAAAATCAATTTCTTTTTTAAGTTCCGGTTAAACAACGCCACAACTGAATTGTAAACACAAATTTTCTTCTTCTAGATTTTCTAAAGATGTTTTTTTGCTGCGATTTATTAATGTTCGTTAATGCTTTTTATTATTTGTTTAGTGTTAAGTTTTTAGTTAATAAATTATCTTTTTTACAAGATAGCTCTAGTGACTTGACACGTTATAGCATCAGTTACAGTGGTGACCACAGGCATCTATTTGAGATTTGACCAAATCTTTCTGTAGCGCTCAGGAATGTGGGCGGGACTACGTACCAAAAGTGGCTAGCCCAGAAAGGAAGAGCTCATTTCTTAGAAGTCGGAGCGGAGGAAGAAAGATTTCTTTGAATTCGCCGCGGTTTTCGGAGGAGTGAGTGAATTTCCCTTATCTTTGAAAGAAGAAGCGTTCAAGTATTGCTTCTGAACGAAATGGATAGAGAAGATCCCACTGTAAGGAAACTAAGGTTAGAAAGAGAGAGATTTGCACAATGGAGGGCAAACCATATCCAAGAGACAATAAACAGGATGCGTGCTTCAGATAATGAATACCATCTTAGAAGAAGAGAAGGAGAATCACAAGAAGAAAGGCAAAAACGCCTTGCATTTTTGCCGAATACCGTTAACGTATTCATCAGTAAAAAAATCAGGGTATTGCAAACCAATCTCTTTATTTTTGTGAAAGTCAAGTTGAAACATAGCGCTGTCAATTGATTCATCAGTTCTGTATTTCGTGCTTTTTTCATTTCTTAAGCATTCTAGCAATCTACATGAGATTTTCTTCAACAACTTTCGTTAGTGATTCTGTTACAATCAAATATGATATATCATTGGCTAGCTAAAGGTACGTTTCAGACTGACTCTTAGCTAGCCAACCTAGCTTAGGACTTCTAGTATGAAATAAATAACAACGATGGTCTAAGATCCTCTCCTGAAGTTTTCCGTGGATACGTTGCAGTTTGCATTGCGATTTTCTTCGTTAGGTATTTTTCTTCCTGGACGATTCTTTTGACATTCGATGCATATTGTTCTCCTGCTGTAGTATCTCCTGTCTTAGTTTTTGTATTGACTTTGCAAGCTGAGGTAGATTCGCCTCTTCAATTAGGTCGTGTTGCATTTAAGTCACCTCCTTCCTGAAAAAGAAACCTGGAGTTGTGGTTTCAACAATTGGACTCACAGTTTATAACTGCAGGCATTGCTCAGGAAAGTACTAAATTTCATTGTGTAATATCTTATTTAGATTGCCATGTTCTGACTTCCGTAAGCAACTTAATTCGTTCTCCTCCTTTTTTTTATCCATATACACAATTGAAAGATGGGATTATCAGCCAATATGCAGATTTTGAAAATGTTAGGCTAGTAGTGATGATATGAGAGAGCTAGCCCAGTGACTATATGAAGAATATAATAGTTACAAAACCCCATTTACGTCGAACCCACTTTTAGAAAGTAATTGCTATTTTTCACCCACATCAATTTTCTAAAACGAGGGTGTAAAACTCTCCAATAAAATTGAACCACCTTCTAAAAAAGTAATGGCTATTTTTCACCCATCCCATTTTTATAAAATAAAGGCTAGAAACCCCCCATTAAAATCGAACCCACTTTCAGAAAAGTGATGGGTCTATTTTATCCGTACCAATTTTATTAGACATTGGTATCAAATTCCCCATAAAAATCACAACCTCATCTAGAAAAGTGATGGCTCTATTTTATCCATACCAATTTTCTAGAACAGTGGTGTGAAAAAACACCATAACTTATTAACCCCCTTTTGAAGAACAATGGTGTGAAAAAATACCCATAATTTATTATCGCCACTTTAAAAAATAAATGGGCTTTCTAACATATAACATATATATAAATGATTAAAGATACAAGTTTCGCATCGGGTGAGGGGTCGGTCATCAACACAATCGTCATAAGAAACGGAATAGAGAAAATAGAAAAAGAAATAGATGGTCTTCCTGAGCCCTTCTTACGTTTTTCGTTTGTATTGAGGTGATGTCTCGCTGTCTTAAAGTCATATTCACGCGATAAAGTTAGCTTTTTCAAAGACGGGAGGTATTACAAGTACTATGATAAATGTAATATATTGAATTGCAATTGTCATAATATCAACTTTCTAGTTGAAAAATATCTGGTAGAGAGTAACTTAATACTTAATCATGCCCGACATTTCAAAGCCTTAAGTGAATAATCACAAATTGTTTCTTTTTTAATACTTTTCGAAGTATTAAAATATATATATAAGTTTGTTTTATTAAAGCTATTCATTTCTCAAGCACTCTTTAGGTCTGTACCATAATTTCAAGCGTCTGTACACTAGGGTGGATCGAAAATTCAAAGTGTGGATAAGATAATCAGCATAGGGTGCAAAAGTTGTCTTTTAAGTGTACTAGCATATATGCAAAATTTTTTCAACTTTGTTTAATATCTTCCGGTGCCCCAAAACGCTTAAATATTTGCAAAAAACGTTTTTTATGCAAATTTCGAATTAAAAATCAAAAATTAAAAATTTGTTAAAGAAACGCTTTACAAGGAGAAACGTAGAGGAGAGTTCGAAGGAATGACAAAAAATACCAATAAAAATTGGAAAATTATTGTACTGAAAAAATATCGTGTTTGTTCGATATCACATTTTGTAAGTGTACAAATTTCGACACATGTAAATTTCAAAAAGTCATTAACATTCCCCTTGCTGAGCGATTGTTTATAAAAGATAGAATATTAGAAACGAAAATGATTATTGGAGAAGTGGAAGTAATTGCTACTTAAAAAAAGAGAAAAGGGAAAAAGAAAACAGATGGAAGACAAAAGAATACAACTTAAATTGGTTAAAACTGATGCTGCTCATGCTCAATCAATGGAGCTACTTGAGCTCAACACTATATCTTCGTCCTTGTATACAGATTCTGATGTAATTATCTTGGAATATCAATCATAAAATAGTTTAGATTTCCTTACCTTAGCAATGGAATGTGATCGATACGGAGTTTCAGATAGAACAGTCACTTCATTTACCAGTGCTGTTCTACAAGACATTGGAATTGTACACGAAGGCGAGGCTTCGCATGTGGTAGATCACAATAAAATTCGTAGACAGCGTAAAAAGCTTTAAAATGCAGTTGCAAAGTCTACTAAGTTAACAGTGTCTTCGTCTCTTTTAACCGGATAATTTATCGATGGGAGGAAAGACAACACAAAAGTGCTAATTAAGAAGGACACAAGGTAATACCCAAGGACCACGAAAGAGGAGCATTACACTCTTGTAAACAACCTACCTGTGTATATTAGACATGTTACAGCTACAACAGGAGGAGCTAAAGCCATAAAAGAAGCAATACTTAATTTTTTGGAACACATAATATGCGATTAAATGGGAAAACTGTAATTGGATGCGATGGAACAAATGTTAATACTGGGCACAAGGGAGGTATTATTCTCTTGATGGAACTGGCCTCAATAGACCATTACAATGGTGAATTTATTTGCTTCAAACAAATGAGTTACCTTTCCGTCATCTACAAAATTCTTTGGATGGTGCAACAACTGGTCCTAAAGAATTTTGTCGACCATTTGGTAAAGCAATCAAAACCTACGAGGAGCTACCTGTAGCTCCTTTTTCTTCAATAAATGTGGAAAATATGCCGCATAATACAAATAGAATGGTTCTCAGCAATGATCAGCAATATTTATATGCTATTTGCCTAGCGATATCATGCGATGTATGTTATTCTGACCTGGCATTAAGAAAGCCTGGTCCAGCTGTTCACTCAAGCTGGCTAACAATTGCAGGTAGAATTTTAAGGTTGTATGTGGTCACAGAAAAAAGATCTGACAATCTTATTATTCTTGCAACATATATTATGAAGTTATATGCAACCTGTATGGTTCCATGTCAAGACAAGGCCCTCCATAACAGAAGGACCGCTGCATATTTGGAGACTTATTTCATTTTTTAGATATTTGGAACCCAATTTAAGAAATATAGTACACACTTTTATTCAACGACATAGCTTCTTTTGTCATCCAGAAAATTTGCTATTGTCAATTCTCACAGATAACAGAGAGAATATAAGGTCTTTAGCACTACGAAAACTAATTTGTACTAGAAATGAAAATAGAGGATCATCAGAATAAGAATTTTTCAAGTATCAAAAATAGACTTTAAAGCAAAGGATTTTTTTGCACTTATTAACTCTCAACGAGTTGGACATTTGAAACACCTCTTTTGATGAATATGCCATTTAAATAAATAGAGGACATGGTAAAAGTTAGACGGAAAAATGGTCAAAATATTGTTGCAAAAGGTCTCTCTGTGGTGTACGATGTAAACAGTCCAACACGCAGGATAATGGAGCATGAAGGTTTATTTACAAATATGCAGGAAAACACGTAGCACAGGTACAGGAAACAATAGTTCTTGCACAGATTACCAATGTAAATAGACAACAATTCACAGGTAATGACAGTTCAGCACTTTGATATCTAACAACACAAACAGTCAGGAAATAGCTAGTACCGACAATAACAGCTCAGCTCACCAGCTGATTAGCTCACACAGCGGATAGAACTCCGAAGACGTTCACGCTTCAAAGCGAAGTAACCAGTCGATCAAAGATGCTGCTCTGGTCTAGGCGCCGTCCTTAAATATTCTCTCCGAGAGGCCGTGACGTCACATGGTGTTTTCTCGTGTATTCCCTTTCCTAGTAGAAATATCGAGAAAAGGGTTGCATTTTCGGGATTCATCTATTTGTCGCCAAGTTTGTCGCCAAATCGCCAAAATGGTCGCCAAGTTTGTCGCCAAGGTCAGGAGTGCCATAACAGACGCTGAGGTCACTCCATCTTAACCTTAAATTAAATTAAATTCCCACGGTGACCACACTTACCCAAAAAAGGGTGTAAAGAGAAAAAGGCCACCGGGGAGAAAAGAGAATCCCCTAAAATACGCCGGGGAACAGCGGGCCCCAGCCCCAAGGATCAGACTTATTAAGACTTTATAAAATAGTGTACAGACTATGCCAACAGTGGCAGGAGCTTCGTAGATAAATGTAAGGTGCTGGACACACATGAAACTTTACAAACTATGCCAACAATGGCAGAATTAAAGGCCAACAGTGGCATTACAAATGGCAATAAAAACTGGAGCCATACAAGAAAGGTGCTGGACACAAATAAAATAAGTCGTAACCAGAAAGCAAAAAAAGTAAAAAGATCATATAAAAAGCAACCCTTTCCCGTAGTACGAGGGTTGAATATATATAAAAACACATAACAAATACTAAAAGGACTAAAATAACATAATAAAAGGTGGCAAACCTAGAAAATTGGGTTTACAACAGTTTAACTCATAAAAATCTACAGTTAAAATACACAACAAATAACATAAGCTTAATAAGAAAGCAAAAAAAAATATTTAAGCAAACCACACAGACAATACAAAACACACACACAACCACCCAATCACACAAAGTTAGTACAGAGTTAAAAATTTCAATATATATATAAAAAAGAAGGTCTAAAAATAAAAATGACAGAAGTTAAAGTCATAGAGATAAAATGTTAAAAATACAAGTAAAATCACACCAGGGACCAATGCAGATCTGCTCGGGAGGGATACCCCCCATACCTAAATGTCCCTTAAGTCGGCACCAGAATCGCCAACAGTAGAAGTCAGCCGCCCGGCCGGGAATATACCAGAAGAGGACCTGAGTACAAGGGGCATATAACCACTAATACAATAAAATAAAAACTTAAAAACTAAAGGGAGAGTGGTATGCGTAAAATCTAAAAGGTTAAAAACATGAAAAACACTTGATCAACAAGAGCTAGTTAAGGTCTTATATAACAAAAATTAATCTGGCAATGCCAGATAGTCTATTAAAATTAAAATAACAACAAACATTAAAAATATTTTAAAAAATCCAAATCTGGAAAGACCATGCAAGTAGATATAAATTAAAAGCGGAAATAGTTCCATCTTAACCTTGTAAAACTCTCTTCAACCATAAGACTTACATTGCTGGGAAGCGGCTTTACATGTTTGTAACACTGCTCCCCTCTTCAAAGACTGACGTCTCGGCTGTCTCATTACATCCAACTGTGATCAGTAGCCCGGTAAGGGGTTAGTCGATTGATGTGAATTACTTTTGGCTTGGGGTTGGGCGACCTCTGAACTCAGTAGATAACATCGTTCAGTTTCTTGACGATAGTATAAGGTTCTTCCCAGTTCTGCTATAATTTCGGGCTCAGACCCCTCCGTCGC
>BGPR01003660.1:74526-131189 GCA_013235015.1 Araneus ventricosus
TATAGGCCAAGAGAAAGAGTGGTAAATGTGTATCCCAGTCAGTCTGATTCTTCGATACAAATAAAGATAGATGATTTAAAATCGTTCGATTAAACCTCTCGACCATGCCATCGGACTCAGGATGCAACGCCGTCGTTCGAGTCTTCAGAATTCCAAAAAGTTTGCAGAGCTCAGTAAAGAGAGCGGAATTAAAATTTGTACCTCGATCCGAATGTAATATCATAGGTACGCCATAACGCGAAATCCTTGCTCGAACAAGTTCTTCAGCCACAGTCGAGGCTTCCTGATCTGTAATGGGGATTGCTTCTGGCCATTTAGTAAAATAGTCCATTAATACCAGTAAATACCGATTGCCCTTTGTCGTTACAGGAAGAGGTCCTAAAATATCTAAAGCCATTCTTTCGAAAGTTGTGCCCACATTATAGCGCTGTAAACGGCCTTTAGTTCTTGTTTTGGGTCCTTTTCGGGCTCCGCAAGCGTGGCATTCCCTGCACCATTTTTCGACGTCGTCGCGAAGTCTATCCCAATAGAATCGCTCTCGGGTTTTGCTCAAAGCTTTCATAACTCCAAAATGGCCTCCACTTGCGCTGTCATGAGTCTCTCGCAGAACTTCTTGAATTCTGTGTTTCGGGAGAATTAGTTGCCAGCGACAAGAGCTTCCATCGTCACTCTCCCACTTACGATATAAAACACCATCCTTAAGGTGTAAGGAGTCCCAAAGAGCTCAATATCGTTTTGTTGCAGGGCTTTCCGGAGTGATTTCTTGAAAAGGTGGTCGATCTTCCGAATTTAATTTCTTGTCCAGAATTGGCCTAATAGCAGGATCTACTAGCTGTGCCTTTTGAACCTCACTTGAAGACCAGGCAACCTCAGTTGTTAAACCTTTCACGGAAATGTCTGTTTCCATTCCGAACTTTTTCTCTGCATTCGTGCAATGTTTGCAACTCTCTTTACAGGGTCTTCGAGAGATCGCATCTGCATTTCTGTGAGAGGTTCCCTTGCGATGCTGGATTTCGAAGTCATTCTTGCACTCTTTGAATCCAGCGAGCTATCTGGCCTTCAGGTTCCCTAAAATTCAAAAGCCATCTAAGAGATGCATGATCAGTCCGGAGAAGAAATTTCCGTCCATAGAGGTAGTGATGGAGATGCTCTACAAATTTCACAATGGCTATTAATTTTTACGCGTGACACAATAATTTCTTTCCGGCTTACCCAAGCTCTTGCTGAAGTAATCGATGACACACTCTTCGTTTCCAATCTTCTAGGAGAGCACGACTTCATTACTAGCATCCGTATCCAAGATAAATTGTTTATCAGTCCGGGGTAAGGTCAAGATAGGGGAAGTTATCAAAGCCTGCTTTGGGCTATTGAATGATTTCTCGCATTATTCGGTCCAATTAAAGCTTGATCTGGCTTCAGTTATTTTATGTAGGGGTCTTGCTATTGCAGAGAAATTCCAGAAAAAAGGCTGTAATAGGTGCAAAGTCCAAAGAAACTTCGGAGATCGTGTACTGTCTCTGGACGTGGCCAATCAACTACTGCCTTAGTATTTTCTGGGTCGGTTTTAACCCCGTCTGCTGAAATTATGCGTCCAAGATAAGAAACCTCCTTTTGGAAGAATCTGCATTTCCTTGGACTTAGCTTGAGGTTAGCGTTTTGCAGTCTCTGGAATACTTTACGAATATTATTAAGATGTTCTTGAAATGTTCGTACTACTATAATAATGTCATCAAGATAAACTAAACAGGCTTCCGACGTAAGTCCATGCAATACTATCTCCATTAATCTTTCAAATGTGGCGGGGGAGTTCAAAGTCCGAAAGACATTACCTTAAATTACCAGAGTCCTTGTCCGGTGGTGAAGGCTGTCTTTTCTTTATCTTCAGGTTGGATCTCGACTTGCCAGTATCCACTTTTCAAGTCTAATGTCCAGAACCATTGCCGTCCGTTCAAAGCATCCAAGGTGTCGTCTATCCGTGGTAGAGGATAACTATCTTTTATCGTAATCTCATTTAACTTCCTGTAGTCAACACAGAAACGTGTCGATCCATCTTTCTTCTTAACAAGAACAATAGGCGAGGCCCAAGGTCCTGACGATTCTTCTATTATTCCGTTATCCACCATCTCTTTAACTATGCGCTCAGCTTCCTCTTTCTTTGCAAGAGGCAAACGTCTTGGATATTGCTTTATTGGTGGATGATTACCTGTATTAATTCTGTGTTGAGTCATATTGCAGCGGCCGACATCAGAGTCATTAGTAGATAACAAGTTCTGAAATTTTTGTAGCAATTCCTTCACTGCTGTTCGTTGTTCTTCATTAAGCCCTTGAAGATTCTCCAAGATTAACGGGAGACGTAGTGATTCAGAAAATTCTTGAGGACGAGCAACGATATCCACCACTGGCTCACACGTCGCAATAACAGCTCCTTTGTCGACAGTCTTGGGTTTATTGTCCAGATTCAGAACTCGAACGGGGATGGCTTCTCTTTTTAAATCAACGAGTGTGGCCGCCACAAGGACACCTTTCTGGGAAACTTGGCTAGGAAAGTCTGTTACGGCGTATCTGACTTTTCCAGAAACTTCTGGGACTCCCTGGATAAGACATTCCGATCTTGCTGGTATAATAGTTTTCTCTTTAGCCAATACAGAGCATAACTTTGAATGCTCCGCACTGGCTGAAAACAAAGGAATTTCCTCTCCTTCTGTCCGAATCTCGTTCTTCTCCAAGTCTACCGTGAAGTTAAATTTTTGCAGAAAATCCAGGCCGAGAATACAGGGATCGGTGATGTTAGCTACGTAGATTCTGTGTTGGAATTGTTTGCATCCACATTCAATTGCTGCATTCAGTTTCCCGCGTATCTCCGCCTTTTCACGATTAGCGGTCTTTAGAGAAATGTTAGGAGCCGTGTAAATAAAATTCTCCTTCAATTTCTGGGCCAAGTCTGTTCTTACGAGAGTGACAATGGCGCCGGTGTCCACCAACATCAAACAAGGGATACCGCAAATAGATCCTTCAAGGTAGAGTCCATTTCTTCCTCCGCAAATTGCGGACACTTTTAGTCCTTCTTTAGGGGCTTTATAGAGAAAAGGCAGCCTTCGCCCCGCAAGGCGGCCGTACATTAGTTTTCCGGGTTGGGAGGAATTGTCTGACAGTCCCTCTGTACGTGCCCCTTTTTGTTACACTTCCAGCAAGACACGTTCGGATTTCGTCGAGGAGTGTTCCTCTTCCCAGCAACATGACTGTTTAATAATTTTTCCAAAGTTTTCAGTAAGCAGTCGAATTTTTCGTCTTTTTCTTTCCCCGTATCATCTTCTATCTCAATCGATCTTACATTTCGGGATGTTTTGGAAACAGTTTTCGCAGCCTCATACTTCATGCTATATGCCAAAGCTGATTTCAAGTCTTTGGCATCCATCAACCTTGTTGCATGCTGAGTATCTTCATCTCTGATAGCGTCGACAAAGAAATGGGCTGCTAGGCTATCTCGGAAATCCTGAGGGCACTCGGCGTAGGCCAGGCTCATTAAGCGCTCCACATCGGCGGCTAATACCTGTAGGCTTTCCCCTGGCTTCTGCCGTCTCGTCTTCAATTCAGTCCTATAAAATTGGGTAAGGTGACTATCTCCGAATCGGGCTTCTAGAGCATTCTCGATGGTCGTAAGATACGTCAACTTATCAGAAGGTATTCCTTGAAGAACCTCCGCCGCTGATCCCCGGAGAGAGGTCACAAGTTGACTGGCTTTCACGAAATTATTCCATCCGTTCGCAGAACTCACAAAGTCAAACTGAGTTTTGAAAACAGTCCAAGACGTTTGTCCGTCGAATGTCAGGGATTTGACCGTCGGTCTGGAATACGTGAGGTCTGGATTTGCCGGGAAATTGATTAGTCTGTCCTCGAGTTCACTCAGCCTCTTCTCTAGGTCGCCGATCCTCACTTGAACTTTTTCTTCGACTTCCTCCATCTTTACTTGTACTTTGTCTTCCACTTCCTCGATCTTCCTTCGAGCTTTACCCTCTATTTCCTCGTTCTTCCCCTGCACTTCATTCCTTACTTCCTCAATCATTCCTTTTACACCTTGGATTTGATTCTTCATTTCTTCCTGTCCCTTCTTCATTTCTTCCTGTCCCTTCTTCATTTCTTCCTGTCCCTTCCTCATTTCTTCCTGTCCCTTCTCCATAGATTTCTTCATCTCGGCTAAGAGAGCAAGTAGATCAGCGTTGTCGGCCATCTTCGTCTGAGATCTCGTATTCACCATACACACTATCCTGCTTCTGGCACCAGTGTTGCAAAAGGTCTCTCTGTGGTGTATGATGTAAACAGTCCAACACGCAGGATAATGGAGAATGTAGGTATATTTACAAATATGCAGAAAAACACGTAGCACAGGTACAGGAAACAATAGTCCTTGCACAGATTACCAATGTAAATAGACAACAATTCACAGGTAATGACAGTTCAGCACTTCGATATCTAACAACACAAACAGTCAGCAAATAACTAGTAACGACAATAACAGCTCAGCTCACCAGCTGATTAGCTCACACAGCGGATAGAACTCCGAAGACGTTCACGCTTCAAAGCGAAGTAACCAGTCGATCAAAGACGCTGCTCTGGTCTTGGCGCCGTCCTTAAATATTCTCTCCGACGGTCCGTGACGTCACATGGTGTTTTTTCGTGTATTCCCTTTAATAGTAGAAATATTGAGAAAAGGTTTGCTTTTTCGGGAATCATCTATTTGTCGCCAAGTTTCTCCAAGGTCAGGAGTGCCATAACAGACGCTGAGGTCACTCCATGCTTAACGTTGTAAAACTCTCTTCCCAACCATAAGACTTGCAATGCTGGGAAGCGGCTTTCCATGTTTGTAACAATATCCATGCCATACCCAAGCTGTAAAAAGGTGCTTTCTCATAGTGTTTGAAGCGTCGGAAAGTGTATATGGAGAAGAGAAGAGACATGGCTTCATATTGAATAGGATACAATCAAGAATTCTTATCAAGCATTATAGTACCAAAAAGGTTTGCATCTTTTAAAAATATGTAAATCTTCAAATAAATAGAATTAAAAAATCTATGATTAAGTTCACTTTTTATAAGTTTTGTGATTTATTGCTTTGACTATTAAATTTATACTTCATGTATTATTATAAAATTAGAATTATTTATAAGTTTACACTTTAATACTTGAATAATCTGCCAATTTTTCAAATATTTTTCATTAATTCACATTTTTTATAGATATTTGTAAAAATGTCAATTTTTAACTTTTTGGGGAGCTTTCGAGCCACCAGAAGATATGAATGAACTTTAATAATAATAAAAAAACGCAAACTAATATACCCAAAACAAAGCTTTCTTACCCGGCGCTAAAGGAAATTTTGAAAATATTTTTTTGTAAATTTCCCCCAAAAAATGTCATTTTCAACTATTTTTGGGCAGTTAGGGCGCTGGAAGATATGAATGGATTTCAATAAAAAAATATATGTAAACTAATATATCTAAGACACAACTTTACCACCCCATGCCAAAAAGAATTTCAAAATAAAGAAATTTTTTTTTCCTATACTTTTCGATCCACCCTACTGTACACTCTATTAAATTCTCCATCATCAGCTTTAATTTAGACCTAACTCTACAATCAATTATTTTTCAGTATGCTTTATAACAAATTGAGAAGACAAACCTTCTTGATGAGTAAAAATTTCATTCCAGTCTACAAATTTATCCAGCTGATCGATTGCATTTTCACTCATATTTTGATATTTGGAAATTATATTTTTATCCAGTTTATCAATGTTTTCCAGAAGGAAGACCTCACTCAGTATTTGGTATTCTGATACGATATCCCAATTTTCTCTGCTGGTATCTTGAGGCAATCTCCCTATCTACCAAATTTTCATGCTCACTTAAAAATCCCTCTGATAAGGTCTGATACGCTGAAATATATTCCCAATTGACTTTATCTCTAGATTCGGAAATAAAAGACTGATAATTTTTGAAATCTAGAAATACTATTCCATTCTACTTTATCTTTAAATTCCCTTATAAAACCTTGGGACAATTTCTGAAATTTAGAAATCGATACCCAATCAACATAATCTTTAAATCTTCTAATTATATTTTCTGTTAAACCTTTCTCTTTCGAGAATTCATCAAAATTCACTCATTTATTATAACTAAAAAAATTAATTTATTCCTTTGCGTAAATTTCATGCTTCTAATTTTTTATTGTATAATGACCTAAAGCTAAAGTGTGAACGCCGTCTTCTAATATATGCCGCTTGTCACCGCTTCCTGAAAGCGCTATCTTATGTACATGTATGGAATGAATCTCATGTTTTGTGCTTCTAATGAGATTCATTGTTCTGTACTTTACTTGTTGCGAGAATAGACAATTTTTATAGTCCTCGAGGGAGATCCTATTTTTCACAACACACTCCTTTACTCCTTTTGATTTTTTCACTAGATCTTTTTCAGTTTTACAACCATAAATTTAGATCTTAATCCAACAAACTCTTCCATTATTATACCATTATTCTCATCTTCCATTTTTCCAAGTTCTTTTTGTTTATTCTAGGCATATTGTACAGGTTATTTTCCTGATAATCGGAGGTGTCAAAATAACCTATCATAGTTTTCATATCTTCATAAAAATCATCTGTTTTTATATCGTAAATGAAACTATCCGTATCCATATATAGCAATTTAATGAGTTCCCCAAATTTAGGTTTCATCACATTATAGTGAAAGTCATACATTAAATGCTTGGATAAATCTAAGATACTCATTCCGACATATATGGGTTTATTAAAGATAACTTTAGTTTTGTTCATATGTATGGCGACTAAATTTTCATCGAAAACCGTTCTTTAAAATTCGGTTTAGCTATAAGTTTTTCAGCTTTCTTGGTATCACAGCAGAGTCTGATATCAAGCCTTTTTCTAATATTTCCCATCGTTTCTCCAAACACTGAGTTATTCATGAGTTTATAAAATTCTTTTTCAAAATCATTGGTTGCTTTAGTTCTCATTTCTGTGTTTAAATCTATATAGTTCTTCGGCCAAGGAGACTGTTTAAACGCTACTCTATGCACTTTTTTCAATTTAATTCCCATTTGTGAAAATTATTTTAAAACCCTATAATGAACCACATAATGTTCTTTATCATATAAGGTTAATATATTATATATAAGGTTGTTAGTAATTTTCTCTGTTTTGAACCATCAGGAATTCTGTTCTCTGCTGCGAGTGGTAGGTCTGAATGGAGATTGTGCAAATATTCAGGATATTGCAAATCACACTCTATAATGTAACCTTTATCTGAGTCATCCGGTATTTTAGTTACATCTATATTGGTATTTCCCCACTTGACACCACCATATGGTAAAAATTGACTCATTGCCCAACCATATAAATTATTCGCATCTAGATACATTAAATAATTAGATTCTTTAGTTTTGTCATAGATTCTCATGTATTTATTACTCGCTTTTCCATACCTATTGCAACACTGTGAGACGCCCTCTCTGGTACCCTTTTCTAACATTAATATCATGTCATAATCTTCCAATAATTCTAATTCAATTTTGGTGGTCTTTAGCATAGCATCCCATCATAGCCTAGGTGCAGTAAAGTACCATGTGGGATCCAATTTATATGTCTTTATGCAGACATCTCTAAAGTGTTACATAACATCAGCTAAGATCAGTACATCAGTCTTCACATACAAATTAGAATACTCACCTAAATTTTTAATGCCAAAAGTTTTCCATACTGTTTTGGCATGTGCATAGTCCTTATGTGATATATGCGACTCAGTCATTTGGTTGTAAAAATCTTTTTTGTTGGGTAATCGAGTTTCTTCGCATTTCTCCCACGAGTCCATATAATCATATGGATACACACCTTTTCTGGTGACGAGGTCTAATTTATCCTTGGGAAAGTATTTGGCTGTTTCTCTGAAATCTTTCACATTTTTTGCTAAATTTTCGAGGCTACAAGCCATAAACTTAAATGTATCTACAAATCTCAAGTTTATTCCAGGAGACTTTACTTTTTTCCCTTCGCCTATTTCTACCATTTTTGCCTCGACTTCCTTAGAGAATGTATTTTTCATCGGTATTTGGAATAACATCAATATTCCCTTTATCACCACCCAGTTCCTTTATGAATAAATGGGAAACGTACCCAGATAAGTCATGGAAAACACCGGAATAAAGGAAGAGATTTGATATATTAGATTGCATAAACTATAAGCTGGACCTCTGTAGTTTGATTCACACTTTGATGGATCGATTAAATGGTCGTGATCTCTTACTTTCTCAAAGTCCTTGTTTTCCCCGACTGAATATGGTGATGATACTTTTTTGATATGTAACTCGCAGATTTGACATGTATCGGTTCTTTGGAGATGCTTTTCATCTCCAGCGGTCATTTCGATTGGATGCTTCTTATCATAAATTTTTTCTTTATTTTTAATGCCTCGGACTTCACTGTATCATAAAATACTTTGGTAGCATTCGGGCCTCTATATATAATGGGTGGTTTATAGTCATCATGTTTATATTTGATATAAAAGGCGAAACTCATAGGTTCATGTTTTTGATACTTTTGCATGTAGGGCCTGTTTTCATCTGGTTGAGAGGTGTCTATCTTGGTTGTAGAACATTCAAAGTCTGCATACATCACAAAAGGTGTTCGTAATGATTTATGGTAATTTTTGAACTTTATAGATTTTTTTTCAGGCATTATTATTTTGACGGTTTTATTTTTCTTACAATCCATTTCATGAATCTGCAGATCTTTATCAGAGTGATAAGATAATAAACATCGTTCACAAGTGTATCTTCTTCCATTACTGTTGGATAATTGGCTGCTTATTAATCTGGACAAATCTTTTATCCAACAGTAATGATTGTTCCCCTCTTCGTTTTTCATGTAAAGCAGATTGACATGTTTATCTAATTTATTTCCAGTTATTCTCAACGGATATATATCTTTATTTTCAGAACTTTTATCGTATGCATATATGTCCACGGATACGTTATTCAACTTTTCAAACCTTTTAAATACTCCGTCTTCCATCTTTACTGGGAATTCAATACCTTCGAACTTTAGCTCATTTTCATATGGTTTATATTTGGTGACTCTTAGAGCATCTTTTTCTGTTGGATAAAGTGCAGAGAGTATTGCCCACATGAAATACCTCTCATCTTCATTTTGCACTTTTATGACTGCCTTTTTAGCTTTTATTTTTTTTTGGCAAATCAATGTAGGACGATCCTCTCAGTGGATATTTATTGATCGTCACCTCAGGGTTTTTCTGACAAGCGTCCAACCTGAACCCCTTGCAACGAACTCCTCCATCTCTGTCAATAACTTTTGGATAACCGATCTGTAATAAGCTACCAAATCAGTTGCTTCTAAGATGACTTCATTTTTCTTTCTGAAGTTTTTCTCCATTTCTATCATCATTTCATCTTTCCTTTTTTCATAGTCACAGAGAAAGTGGAAATTAACCTTCAGACCATGCAGCCTCTTCAGATGTTTTGTGATGAGACCCCGGACTAGTGATGAAATATCGTTCAAACAGTCTTTGGGGAGCATCAGATTGCGTACATTTTGGATGTCATACGTCTTCAAACGAGATTTATAGGCTGTCTCAACTTCATGGGGGTATATAGCCTTCTCTCCCGGGAATCTGAAAACAGGTCGGAATCAAATTCGAAGTGACGGTTGAACAATTCGCTTTCTATGTGTGCGATGATTTCTGCCTTCCTTCGTAATTTGGAATAGCCTGTGATGCCACGCGTTTGGTAAAATTCGCGTAGTTGGTTAATGGTCATACGATGCAGCCTCTGCATGTTGTTAAAATCATCTCTGTGATATGTATCACTATGATTTCGTCCCTTCTTAAAATCCTTTCCACATTCCTGGCAGGTGGTTGCCTTCTTTGGTTTATAGTTTTGATGAGCTTTAGTTTGTAAGTGCTTATTTATGTTAGATTCCTTATATAACATACCACAACACCTGATTTTAAGCTCTCTCTTCTTCTTGGGCTTGCTAAACAATTCGTTATGGAAACTGGAAAAGCCGTTATGATTTTGAATGAGGTCGACTAACTCCGACTTTTTAAGTTTCGAGTATCTTTGAATATTATTTTCCCTACAGTAGTTTTTCAACTCCTGAACAGTTTTTGATTCCATTTTATTATATCTTTATATATAAATCTCATTTCTTTAAATGATTTTAATATTGAAGAGGTATAATCTTTTCAAACAAATTTAAAAGGGCTTAAAGAGAAAACTTATTCAAATAATTGAACAAAAATAAAAGAATGAAACAAGTAGAGAGAGAAGTAATTTAAATAATAAGGCTATTCGGCTTAAACATAATGGTTTCTTCAGATGAACGTTCTGACAATGATTTTACAAACGAAGTTTCTGACGATGGACCTCAAGAATGTGATCACAAATATGTAAGAAAAAATGATGATGTTTGGTACGTTCGTTTGACATGCCATGAAGAGCTGAGGTATAACCCCAATAAACTCCCTGTCGATCTTAGCCAATTGTATTTGGAGATGGCGAACAACGGAGGAGGAAAAGCAAAATGAAGAATCTGACTAAATGGCTGGGTATGTATAACATACCTTTTGAAGAAGAACTTTTGGATGAATTCTTAGACTTTATCCATAAATATGAAGAATTGTTTCCAGAGCGGAGAAGCTTAATCAGCAAAGAAAACATTTTATTTCATTTGCTCCGGAAAAGGGATTATCAGGCCCCGCTTAAGTTGCCTAAAATGAAGAAAACGCTTACCCAAAATGAAGAAAAATGCAGAATCATTTTCTATGCGTTAAACTGGACTTTTCATTAAATTTTTTTTCTTTAAATTAAAAAGAACTAAATAATGGGCTATGAGCACAAATATGTAAGAAAAAATGATGATGGTTTGACATGCCATAAAGAGCTAAGGTATAACCCCAATAACTGATTTATATATAGTTGCCAAGTTGAATTGAAATTTTTAATAGCTAAAAAGAGCTATTAAAATAAACTTAAAGTACTAAATCTTTTTTATAAATCCAGCTTGTCTCGGGATATCCTAACCTTTCTACCAGAAATTTGTTTCCTAACTTTTTGATAATTTTTCGATCTTATATACATTGTCTTTCTTATCGTATTTTACCAGTTCATTTTCATAAAAAGTACCTTTTACCTCTTCATTATTTAAATCCCGAACTCTATAAGTGATTGGATCTGTCTGTAGTGTTTCAGAAATGACGAATATTTCTTCCGTAAAAGTTGCTTGATAACATCTTCTAAAGGTTGACTTATATACCAATATTCTAACTTTATCCCCTACCTTAAATTTAGATTTACGTATGATCTTTTCTTTAAACAAATTTTGGTACACTTTATCACTGTTTTCTTCTTGATTGGCTTCAACAGGTGTCATTTTGATACTTCTGTGGTATGAGTTGTTATAATTGTTGACTAACTTACTCAATACAGCTATGTACCTGTTCGTATTGTTAGCCGCGGGATATTTCCGAATTTTACCGTTTAACGTTCTGTTGAAGCGTTCAACTATGGAACATTTTATTTCAACGTTTTCAGTGGTAAACCTGTGAAAATTGTTCTCTTTAGAAAGAAGTTGCACATCTTTGTTGATGAACTCGGTCACCTTGTCTGTTTGGAGTTTTTCAGGTATTCTTTCTTTAAAGATCTTCTTAAAGGCCTTAGTAACTTCTTCCTCCGTTTTTCTATGAATTGGCAGTGTCCAACCGTATTTGCTAAAAACATGTATGACTGTTAATAAGTAGTTGTTACCATCATTAAAACGAGACAAGGGCTTTAAAAATAACAAGTCTGCTTGCCATTGATCGTCTATGTGTGAGACGTAAGTTCTCCTCCTTTTGAATTGACGGATGAGTGACTTGTGTTTTGTGTGCACATCTTGATAGTGTAAGAAGTCCGATTCTTATTTTCGACTTAAACCAGTTTTTCTACTCAGTTCCGTCATGCCGCAAAATCCTGTTTCGGGATCATAATAAACTTTTTCGGGGCAACTTTTCACAGTTACCCCTTCAGAGGTGAAAAACGATTTTTCTTAAAGCCACAATCCACGCAGATTCTTTTCATTATAGGTCTACCGTTTTCAGAGGTGACTTGCTGTGCATCTTTGGAGTCGGTGCGTGTTGTGCATTTTAGACAATAGATTTTTGAACCCATCCCAAATGTCTTCTTGGCTTTGATGATAGGCTTCACAATGCTTCTTTCGAATCTTTCATGAATTGTTGGGTTGGGGATATCCTCCAGGTCTTCTATCATGTTTGAGTCACAATTTTTTTCTTGTTTCAGTATCTTTATTTTTAATGTAACACACGTCATGTTTATTATGCACTTTCATCAACCCTATTGATGGGTTTACTCCATTCTTTAAATGTCAAATTGGAGTTAAGTCTAGTTTTTCCTTTAAGTAGTTGAGTTCCTGGTCCTGTAAATTGATGCCCTGGTAGATGCATTTCAAACGGTAAACTGTTGATCGCTGTGTTAATAGCTCTTTTTCCCTTCTTGGTTACTTTATCACGACACATTTATTTATATAGAAAAAATTATTTTATCACATAGGCATAGCCATTAATTTGGGTTTGTTTCATGTATTTTTCTCTGGGCAAGTAGACTAAATTATTGATAAAATCTTTCTCTCTCCTGTGCACCTCCTCTTTTGATAGATTTGAATGAATTAAGCAGCTGTTTGTAGAACTTCTAGGATTGTTTGTACTCTTCTTTCCTTTCCACGATATTCAAAGCTTTATCAATAACTTCGACAATACCGACGCTTAAGCTCAGAGCAGCTAAGGGCACCATTACAAAAGCTGATAAACCCAATGAACTTAAGACGAACTTGCTAACGGTCAGAGTGATGTTAATTTTATGGTAGTGGTGATAGCTCTTTATGTACACGTAAATTTTCATCATTAAGCACTCTTCCATCTTTATTTATAGGTATGAAATATTTCTTTCGATATCTCAGAGCTGGATTAACTAAATCAACTATAAAAAAGTCATACGGTTGTTGCATGCACTTTTTATACAGTCTACTAAATTCTTTTTTTGTCAGGCTACCATCTATCTCCCTTATGATCTGTTGAATCTTCCGCTGTTAGAGATTAAAAAATATCAAGTAATTGTAGTTTCTCCTGATGACAATGGGTGTTCTGTAATAAGATTGAGAAAGGTAAATGATTGAGGCGTTTTTCTTCCTACCTCTGACAAAAAAGTTTTCTATGCTCTTCTTGTCCTTGTCCGTCATGCAATCATCAAAGACAACAATATTTTTACAAGAGGGCTCAAGATCATTCACTGTTATAAAATCCTTTGTATCAGAGGAGAATAAGGTTCCCTTCTTGCCGAATTTTTCGTATAACTCTAGCATAATTTTCTTTTTCTTTTTGGGATACTTTATTGAGTCCACACCATCAAGCATTGTGTACTTCTCTTTTAATTTGGCATATTTGGGTTCATACATATCTTTTGACAAAGGAATAAATGATCAAACTCTAGATAATCATATACGAAATTCAACAATAGATTTGTTTTACCAGTACCTGAAGCTACAGCGATTAGAAGCCTGAAAGGGTGTTTTGGTAATGTTGATTCACATCGACAACTTCTTCTGCTTCTGTATAATCTTCAATTGGAATCATTTCTATTTAATGTTAAAAATTTGCTTCCAGTAAAATATTTTTTTGCATAATAATAAATTAATGCTATATAGAAAGAGCGAAATAAGAAGGTGAAAGAAGAAGTTAAAAATGACTTGAAAGTTTTTAAGCTTCAGGCTGAAATTAAACGAAACAACGAACAACTGAAGCATGAACTCGGTATCCAGAAAACACTGTCTGACTTCCACAATCCTGTAACTCAAGAACTTCAACAACAAGACATCGTAGAAAAGAGCATTTTAAGGCTATAAAAGATGCTGTTGAAAACATTCCTCTGGCGATTGATCAACCCCCACCCTTACAATCACCGCCTTTAGATGTCTATGATTTTGATAAAGAACTGGATGTAGAGTATTTAGAGAAAAATAATTTTCCAAGACCCTCAAAATTGTACAATGAAACCAAGGAAGCGTTACAAGAAATAGTTGCTAAAGTGAATAAATCTTATATGAAAATGGCTCGTCAGAAAGGAAACATTATGAGTCAGATTGCTCGAATGACTAAAAAGAAGAGAGAAGATGACTTATTATCTAAGGCTGATTATTTAAGAAATCATATGATGACGCTAGAGGATTATCGAGAGCGACTAAGGCACTTACAAAGAAAAGAAATATATATCGGTAAAGGTGTAGAAGATAAATTGGAACTTTTGGCTCTATTTACGGATATGCTATGTAATGGAAGCAAAAGTAAAAAATTACGTACTCATGTCGGTGATTTATTGGATGCACTGTTGATAGAAGGAACTATGACCAACGAGCAAGTTAAACAATACTATAAAATTTTTTAAATATATAAATGAGTAATTATGTAAACACCGGAGTACATTTAAGCGATCATCAGATCGCTAAGTTAAAATCTGCATATCAGAAAGGAGAAGTATCGCCGCAAATAGATAAGACAAAATCCCCTAACTATGACATAAACATAAATAACTCAAATAGGGAAGGGGAGGCGAATTACTATCTCTGAGACTCAAATCAAGAAAACAGGCGGTTTTCTCCCTTCTATAGCACCTTTTATACCTGCATTAATTGCTGGAACTAAGGCCTTAGCATTAGGTGCTGCAAGTGGAACGGCTGGATGGGGAGCCAAGACAGCATTAGATAAAATTTCAGGATCTGGTTGTAAAAAAAGACCCTTGGAAAGGAAGTTTATCAAAATTGGGAATATCCAACGAAGTAATTGAAAAAAATATGAAGAATGAAAAGGGGTTTAGAGGCGTCTTTACTTCAGATCTGTTACCAAAAAAAGATGAGACAGATTGAAAACGGCATTATTAATCTGGACATAGCTACAGGACCAGGAACGCACTCGGTGTGTTACTATAACGATCCTAACAATAATTTTGTTGAGTACTTTGACCCTTTTGGAGATTATGCGTACAAAATTCTTCCTAACATCAAGAAATATTTACAAAGTTCTGGCAAAAAAGAAATCGGATATAACTCGAGCTTTTCACGGCACCCTGCTTCTGTCAAATGTGGTTACTTTTGTATGAAATACATTGTTGTTGTTACTAATCCCTCTCTGTCTAGCGGCAGCTAGACACCATCCATGAGCTCACTCACCCTCAAGAAATCAAGAGCAAGCAAAGGATCCGTCTCGAAAGTCTCCCTAGATAGGCGAAGACAAGAGACACCTGTTATGAAATACATTAGTGAGAGAAACAAAGGGAAATCAGTTGTAGATGTGTTATATTCTTTCACCCAAGAATCCAGCGCCAATAATGAAAAAAATGTTCTGTATAAATAAATGGTGTTATTAATATTAGATTCGAAAAACGTGGAAAACGTGGATTTCACGATTGAATATGCCAGACCCTTTAGTTTTAAGCAGATTGCCCTTCAGTCTTTTTCGATGTATGTTCCTGGGATAATATCAAGGATGAGGAAATTGCTTACTATGACGGTCATCAGTGGTCAAATCTGTCTATACTAGATGGCAATTACACTACCAAAGGACTCAATTGTTATAAGGTAAATTTTTTTGGAAACGATCCACCAATTCTATTTTGTATAGTCGAGGAAAGACAAAGAACTGCCATTCAGTTAAAAGACCAGTATAAGATAGATTTAACAGAAACAAAGTGTCTGCATAAACTTTTAGGTTTTGAGCCTAAAGTATATGAGGAGCCTGAACAAATAGGGAAGTTCATTGCTGACTTATCTAGTGGAAATTATATCATTTATATACATTGTTATATCATCGAGGGGGCCTATATCCACTCTTCAAACGTCGTCTTTTCCTTCACAAATAGTAATCGTCCAGGCAGTCAAATCATAAAGTCATTTGACAAACCTCTGTTCTTCCCTGTTCGAATGGACAGCATTTACAGAATCAGAATGAGAATAACAAATCATAGAAATGAATTAATTTCACTCAATAACCAAGGAGTGCATTATAATTTTATTGCTGTCTAAATAAAGAAATGAATAAACATAGACTTTAAAGAAAGAGTAAGAAGATACAAGGAAGAGGGTTCTTTTCCAATGTAATATCTGCTGTCGGACCTGCCTTAAAAGAAAAAGCTCTTACTTGTTTGCGTGATCAGTTAAATAAAACTGATGTATTACCAAAAATTGGCTCTGCGTTAGAAGGTCCAGCTAAAACGTTTGTGCATGATAAATTAAACGAAATGTTTTCTAAGAAGAAAAAACATGGAGCCGGACTGAAGTTTCTTTAAATTTGATTTAGTAGCAATGTTGCTATTAAAGTAAGAAGCTGTGAGAAAATATTTTTTTAATAATAAATAAACAAAATGAATAAAATATTTGAATTAGACAACACTGATTATTATTACGATGATGACATCGAAAGTTTTGAGTATAAAGAAGTAAGACAGGAAAATAATGATAATTCTATGGAAAATGCCACTTATCATTTCTTCATACAAGAAACCAACGTCAATATTTTCTACTCTAACGGATATTTACAACAGAAACAAAAAGTTGTGAATGATAATTGCACTGCAATAGCGGATGATAATGTAGCTCTCGTGAATGGAGGTGGTTTGATCCACGCTAACAGGTTTACAGTAGGCACCATCGAAATCGAATCGAACATTAATTATTCTGCTCTCATGCCACAAGGTTTAGGATTAATGCACTTTACACCGGATTATCCTTCGTCGGAAGTTACCAATATGCTCTTCTACATGGATACGTCTGACACTACTCATAGAAAACCCTTGAAATACTATGGGACTTTGCTAGATGCGACTAAAATAACCGACTTTTTCAAAAACCTGGGAACTAATGAAAAGTATAATCAAGGATTTACAGAAAGACGCGAATTTACTAAAGATAGCAAAACTGTAACTATATGGATCCCGTTAAAACATGTATTTGATTTCGTCCGTGAATATAAGAAAGTAATTACGGGGCTCCAAGTCAAATTTGAGTTTCAGAGAAATCACAGTAACAACATGGTGTACACAGACGAGCAAAACAAAGACTACAAAGTTCTTGTAGAATATTTATCACTTTGGCTTCCTTATGTTATATTTAAAAATTCCGCTGCTGCAAAATTTAACGAATTAAGGTTATCAGATAAGAATGTGGAAATAAACTGGAATCAACGCAGCATTGTGAAATCTAATATTTTCATGAAAAATTCAAACGATTTTTATACCATCAAAGCTACTTCAGACGAAGTCCTATCCTTGTATGTGATCCCTCAGTTCACTGATAGATATGAAAATGCCAAACAGAACAATATGTTATTTGACAATTTAGATATGATTGAATATTGCCTCATGATTAACAATATAAAGGTTCCGACTGTTAGTTATATGATGGACTTTGAGAAAGGGGATTATAACCGATTATACACATCCCTTTTGGAATCTGGACTCAACACCATTGCATCGGAAACAGGTTGTATGGTCAATTATACTAATTTCGGTAAATTATACCCCATCATTTGTTTTAATCTGGCGCATCATCAAAACTATACATGTAGCGGAATCGAATCAAAAGATTCGGACCTTGACTCTGACCACCATGCTGCTGATGTTCGTCGTGCCTACCTCGTCATTATTGTAAACCAGCTTGTGGCAACTTAAAGATTTTACCGCCATCGGAGTATATGAGGACGTGCAACCAAGAACTCTCTCTCTTTTGCCTTTTTCTTTCCAGGTTGTCTACACCCGGTTCCTTCGGTGATTGATGTTTTCTTCACCTGTATTATGGAGTCCATGGGTTTACACTAACATCTTGAAGCGTCATGACATACCGTTTTTAATATTGTTATTTGTATTAAATAAAGTGTTTTATTCATCCAGTAGCGCCTTCTGATGTGTGCGACATACCACCCCACATCCGCCACATACAGACACAAATAACTTGATGATTGAGTTCATCTGGACGTTAAGACCCCAACAAGAATTACGTTTTCTATTTCATGTTACAAGAGCGTAAGAAGTGCTACTTAAAAATCAAAAATCAAGATATTACCATGATCAAAACATTAAAACTCTAAGTTGTATCGAATTGAGTTTTTTAGTTTTTATAGTCGGAAGATTATAAAAACTATTTTTTATTAAAATAAAGAAATGGCAGCATATTATACACTTTGTAAGGAAGAAATTAAACAAGGGCCTCCTGGCATTCCAGGAATAGGCTGTAAATTAACGAATGATGACAATTATGATATGGAAAAGGATTTTAACGAACTTAAATCATCCGATTGAATTAAATGATTCAGTAACTAAGTATTATGCAGATGTTATACGAAGAGATTTAAAATCAGAAATTGTGGCGTTAAGTAAAGCAAGTCTTTTACAAAATCTTGATGGGGAGTTCAAAGATGCCGTTACCAAAAAGTATGTTGATCATAAAACAAAAATCAATGGAAAAGAGTTGATAATATATTGAAAAGAGACATCGACGGTCTTTATGTTCCATCTTTAATACAAAATGGACACTATAATTTTGATAATGAACGACTGATGAATGTTTCCGATCCAATCAGAAATTCATACGCTGTGACTAAAGAATATGTTGATGGTAATATATTTTATGCAACAAACGAGCAATATGAAACTTTCAGAGAAGGTCGGTTTCAAGATATAACATTTAATAAATTCAGTAGTAAATTATTGACTCCCGACACGAATCTAACGTGTGAGAGGAATATGAAAATTATAATATATTTAGGATCATCACATCGAAAAATTCCTACGATTAAATTGACCATTGGTAGTCATCATATTCTTGAAAGGCCGTTAGAAACGAACAGTGAATCCTGTGTAGCGATCGTATTTGGTAGAAAAGATAAACAACTGTTATTGGAAATTTCACCATATGGCAAAGAGAACAAAATCAAACCACATATTGTGATAGAGAAAATTAATTATCTTTAAATTTGTAATTTTTCTCATCTAATAAAAGCATATTATCCACTTTTTGAGGAAGAAATTAAACAAGGGCCTCCTGCATTCCAGGAATAGGATTAAATTAACGAATGATGGTAATTATGATATAGAAAATATTCAATTTTAAAATATTGGTCCTCCAACCGAAAAATCTGATGCAGTACATAAACGATATGTTGATAAGAGAACAAAAATTAATGATAAAATTGGAAATAATATATTAAAAAGAGATGATGCGGTCTTTATGTACTATCTTTAATGAAATAAGAAGTTTATGATTTTGGAGGGAAGAGACTCACTAATGTATCTGAACCACTTATACCAATAGACGTCGCTACAAAAAATTATGTGGACAGCCAAGATTTCTTTGCTACATCAAAAGAACGTTTCGAATGTTCCCCTAATAAATTTAAAGAAGTGAAATTTGCTATAACATCTTCCAGGTTATTGGATAAGGGTTTGAAGGTGTCAGCTGACATGTATATAAAAGTGACCGTGGAAGTACTACCCACCAAGAGCGCACTAGAAATGTTGCAATTACAGATAAAACTCAACGATAAAACTTTTCTAAAAATAGATTTAGTACCTTCACAACCCATGTCGCACTTATTGAAATTAAAAAAGAATGATGTTCTTAAAATTTTCTTGTTCGCAAAAAGTAACATTAAACTGCGACCACATTTGTACGTTCGAAAAATTTAGTACATTGAATAAAATGGAAACACTGAATTGCCTACGCATCCAAAGTTACAAGAAACTTTGCCAGGAGGTGTCTGACATCATGTTGACTGACAAAATTGTTATTATACTTCAAAATGGGTCATTTTTCCACTTACCGATTGGGGTGTTAAATGATAAGGATATACTATCATTAAAGAGTAAACAAATCATAGCCTCAAGTGAAGATAAATATGTAGTATTTACAGAACTCAAAGAGGTGCTTACTGAACGACCTCTCCAATAATAAAAGCACTTAAAGAAAAGATTTTTATAATAAAAATGACAGAAAACCTTTACGGCTTATTTGGTGATATTAGAGCTTTATATAGCTCAGGTGGTAGTTGTAGAATGTGTAGCCTCGCTAGAATGAGTTAAAATTTACTGGTTGCTGTTGAAAAAGAAACGGATGTGTATAATAACTATCCTGAAATTTATTCGCTAATTAAAAAATATATTATTCAAATGTATCAAATATTGCATGAAGATAAGAATAATAATAAACGGAAAATCGGGTTTCACACTTTGTTTAAACTGGACAGAATTTTTCCCGAATTCGATTGATAGGGATTCAGTTTTAATGGTCAGAAACTATTAAAATTTTTAAAATTTTTTTAATCAATTAAATTTCACTATCATATCCACTATCAAATTCACCTATAAAGATTACCTCATCATCACTATCTGATTTATTGTCGCTTATAAAGACTACCTCATCATCACTATCTGATTCATTGTCACTTATAAAGACTACCTCATCATCATTATCTGATTTATTGTCATATTCACTCTCATATCCACTATCAAATTCATTATCACTATTCATTTTCATTTATTTCTTATAATTGTCTTTCCTTTAAAACAATTTTATTCCCTCGCAGCTCGTTTTTTAAATAATAACTAGGACAAAATTTTTTACAATTGGAAAAACAGTTTAAAAACTTAATCAATATTTTTGCTGAAAAAGATTAAAGCTTGATTATTTTTTTAATAATCCTAGGATTAATAAAAAGTTACTGCTCAAATCGAAACAAATGGGCTGGTTTCGACTTTCCGACGTCTTTAGCCCCCGAATAGACAAAGAAAAGGGGTTTAATCTCATTAAGTTTAAGACAATCTGAAGCCCTCTCTCCACAGCGTTGGGGTAAACTGACTTGACAATCGTCCAGTTTCACCACAATTGTATTTCCAAATTTGTTTTTCATCGACTTAATTTCAGAGACGGGATATTTTTCATCAATGTTAAGATCACTCATCCTCTTAAAATCATCAAGGGCACTAAATGCGTTTAGTTTTTTCAGTAATTCCATTTTGTATTTTTATTATAAATATCTTTTCTTTGAATCAATTTATTACCGTTCTAGTATGATTTTTCTTAATAACGCAGACCCATTTTCAAAGTCTCATTTGTAAACAGCGCGCATTCATTCATATTAAAATCCATCTTCTCCGTGCGAGGCTGAAAAAAAACACATATCAAGAGAAAACACATTTCCTGTTAGACGTCCTTGAAATCTTTCTGCGTTCCAAAAAAAAATCAAAAAAAGCTCTCCTCATCGCGTCCGTCCTCAGTTTTCCGTGGACGATGACGTACTTCCGTTTGTGACTCGTGACGTCTTTCCTTTTCAATATGATGACGTCGATCCTTCGACAATCTCAATAGATGGAGACACGTTATGGATGCGAATCTCAGAGTTAGCTTTTAAAAATTATTGTTCGCTTTTGTTTAACCATGTAATGACGGTTCGGGCTGTGTCGGGAAATCGGATGCTTATCATTGAATGGCGGAGAAAACAGTGTCGTTGTTAAAGAGTTAATACAAGCATTTATATAATATTTTTGAGCAGATAAATTGTAATGTATGGTATTTTAACGTATTTTCGCATTACACCTGAAAAATGACTTGCTTAAAGTGATATTTTTGTTCTTTTCAGTCTTTGTTGCGATGTTTAAATAAATAAAATCATCTGTTTTCTCTGGGTCCCATGGTCGAATGGTATGCGCGCAGGACTATTAACACCAAGGTCCCAGGATCAAATCCCAACCCCCCCCCCGGGCCTTTGAAAATTCGGGTTGATGCTTGTTCGATCCTTTACCTAACCAAAATGACATGTCATCTTCTCTTGTCGTTGTTCCAATAGAGTAGCAACCATCGATAACAATTAAAGGTGTTAGAGGTGAGTTGAGACTTGTGGACCTATGTCCTAGATGTAACGCCACTTAGAAGAACGGAATCTTCCATCGAAGACTGCCCAATAAGTGACAAAGACACTCCAATAGAAGAGCTTTTGAAAAGACTCCGTCTCCTGGTCAACAGCCGACCACCGGATAGCATGCGCTCCCACTTACGGTGCCCCTTAAGAAGGAAGTAAATAATATCATAGAGAGAGACCTATTAAGAGGGAGAATCGGAACAGCCGACAAGAAGGAAGAGGGTACAGAGGCTGAAACTCAGTTTAACAGCTCGCAAGTGCTAAGTTTTCCTTATTCATTAGAAGAGACATATCCCCTCCAGCCTGCTGATAAACCAGGCCAGATTGAGCTGGCAGCAACAAGATCCCAAATGAAGCTTTCCTATGCAGAAGCGGCAAAACTGAATAACAAAAGAAAGAAGCCAACTCTGCTCCTCTACCCATCAGAGGAAAATGATAAAGAAATAGAAGAGATCCTAACAGAAGAATTAAAGGTGGACAGCGCCAATTTCAGGTTCAAGAATGTAAGAAAATTCCAAATCAAAGGACTAGCTTTAGTCTGGGACAAGCATCAGCAACTTGAAAAACTCAGAGAAACTATTCTATCAAACGACATCCTGAAAAAATATTTCTTTAAGATTACCTGGGAAGAGATATCCGAGTCTAATAATATACGACCTGCCAAATGACACCACAAACGAAGACGTGCAAGTTGCCCTGAAAGCCTATAGTAACTGGGGGGAGGATCTGCGACTCCGATTTAAAATAAGAGGTCGTAAAGAAGGGACGAGTCACTGGGTCCTAGAAGCTCCTTGCGAAGCCTTCTTCAACCTCATACAACTGAGAAAGATTCCGATAAATTGGGCCATGTATCAAATGAAGTTAATTTCTTCACATCAAGAGATGCTCGACATGCCAAGCCTATGGACACACAGCTAATTCTAAAGAGTGCAAGTACACCATTCCATTCTGTGGATGCTGTCGACTCAGACTCAGACTAACTTTACTGCGTTAACTGTGCCGAAAGCAACAGAAATCGAGGCACTAAATACAAAATCCGGCACAGAGCCATAGACAGTCATTGCTCCTGTTACAATAAAGAAGTAACAGCATACAAAAAACAAGGGACTATTTTAGTATGGATAATAATATTTTTGAAAAAACCCAATTTCCCTACAACATTGTAATAGAGTCTTCAAATGAGGCCCTAAAAATTCTTTAAATCAACTTAGCTAGAGAAAAGGCAGCCACCAATCAACTCCAAGAAACAGCAAGCACGATCAAGCCAGATGTAATCTTGGTGCAAGAACAATACATTAATAATAACGTTATCCCGGGAATCCCTCAAACCTGGAAAACATTCAGCTGCTCAAATCAGAAGGCTGCAATCCTAATTCCTTCATCTAAATTAAAATCTGCCTTGTTGGCAACAAAAGTGAACATGGTAGCGCTTAAAATCCAGACTTCATCATTTCCCATAACAATAATTTCAGCCTACTCCTCACCAGCACAAAACGTTCATACAACTCTCCAGGAAATTAAGGAGATCATCTCCAGCTTACCAGAGGAAAAGATCGTAATTGGTGCTGATCTCAATGGACATAATACCCTCTGGGGCTATACATCAAATGGCAATCGAGACAAAGACATCCTGGACTTTATCATGGCTAATAACTTAAACATCATCAATAAACCAGATGCTCTACCAACCTTCCAGAGAAATAATAGTGTTGGCTGGCCAGACCTGACCCTATGCTCCCAATCACATAGATTCTTCCATTAATTGGGATGTTCTAGAAGAAATCTCCTTAAGCGACCACAGATATATAGGAACAAAAATTGCATAAACAGTAGCTAATCAATTTTACAAAAGATACAAGACACGCCATGGGAATCACATTAGATTTCTCAATATTCTTGGTAAAGAAATTTATCATCTAGAAAGAAAATTAAAAGCAGCCAGAAACTCAGGAGAACTTAATAACGCCACAATAGAACTGCAAACATTAATCATAAATGCATTCAACAAAAGTTTCAAAATCAAAAATCAACTACTCATAACAAAACCAAACTGGTGTACAGAGCAGCTGGAAATTCATAAAAAGAAAGTTAGAGCACTAAGAAGGAAAGCACAAAGGGCGCCGGAAATTGAAAGGCAAGCAAGATTCCAAGTCTTTAAGAAAGAGAAAGCGAAGTACAAAAGACATATTAAGCAAGCAAGGAATATGGGTTGGAGAAAATTCTGCAGCGCAGCCTCCCATCCTTATGGGAAACAGTACAAGGTGGCGTTTCGAAAATCAGTTTTCCCATCTCAAATTCCGTACTTGATAAACGGAGACCGAAAGGGAAGTCTGCAAGAGGCAGCACAAAGCATCCTGGACCAGATTTTCCTTTCCCCTGCCATTCTAACAAATTACAATCTAACCACCTCAACACAGCCTCCATTCTCCCCCTCCATTTGATCCTCAATTCTTCCCCCGAGAAATCTCGGCGGTAATAGAACATCTTCCGTCAGGAAAAGCCCCGGGTATAGATGGAATCGACAAACTCCTAATTAAAATCATTCATAAGCGCTTCAATAATATCTTTCCAACCCTCTTCAACAAGTGTCTGCACCTAAGCTGCTTCCCGGATTCCTTGAAAATAGAAATTCTTATTAGATATAGAGATCTTATTCCAGAAAGAAGGAAAAGACCAGCGGCTAGCCTCCTCTTATCGTACTATTTCACTCTTACCGACAATAGGGACGGTGCTGGAGAAACTTATGACTCAGAGGCTGACTTATCATCTGGAGTCCACCAACAGCCTGAACGACCGACAGCATGGCTTCAGAGAAGGCAAGTCTGTGGATACAGCCATCAACGAGCTACTAAGCAAAATTCAAACAGAAAGAAGAGATGGCAAGCATGTCTTAGTGCTCTTTATTGACATCAAGGGAGCCTTTGACAACTTGCAACATTGAGTCATACTTAAGAGTTTGGATGCCAGCGCTTGCCCAGTTAACATAAATAGACTCTTTCACATCCTTCTTCAAAATAGGAAAGTGACACTACTCACCCCACAGGGTAGGGCTACAAAGGATCAAAAACAAGGCTGCCCTCAAGGTTCGTGCAGTGGCCCAGCTCTGTGGAACCTCGTAGCCAACGAAATACTCAATCAAGTCTGGCCAGATAACGTTCATATACAAGCCTTCGCAGATGATTGTGTGCTGGTCATTGAAGCGGATACAAATAAAAGCCTTATAGAAGACACGCAAAGTGCAATAACCCAATTCAGCTCCTAGTGCTCAGAAAATGAACTTGCCATTTCAACAGAAAAAACAAATTATATCACATTCAGCAAAATCGTAAGAAGTCCCAAGATTGCATGGAACGGGTATAAAATAAATGGAGTTAAATGATGAGAAGATGATGTTACTTATGAGAATGTGGATAAAGCTCTTCTGTCATGGATTAAATATGCACGATCGCAAAATGCTCCTATATCCTGGAATGTTTTAAAAGAAAAGTTCTTGGAAACTGCTAATGAACTTGGCAAGTCAAGTTTCGTTGCTAGCAATGGCTGGCTACAGCGATTTAATTCAAGGCATAACCTATCCTTAAAAAAATTGTGCGAAGAAGCTGCTGATTTTGACAGTAGTTCCTTAAAAGAATATAAAGATGTAGTGTTGCGGGATATTCTCGAAAGATATAAATCTGCCAACGTCTTCAACATTGATGAATGCGGACTTTTTTATCGGATCTTGCCAGACAGAACTCTTTGTTTCAAAGGTGAAAAATGTGTAGGGAGAAAGAAAAGTAAGGAACGCTTAACTGTGTTGTTAGCTGCAAATATAGATGGATCGGAGAAAATAATTCCTTTGGTGATTGGAAAATTTCTTAAGCCTCGGTGTACGAAAAATTGCAAATCTTTGCCTCTCTTCTATGATGCTAATTCAAAAGCATGGATGACGGCGGACGTCTGGGAGAAAACGCTTAGGAGATGCGATCTAAATTTTTCAAAACAGAAAACGGAAGTTGCATTAATTGCAGACAACTGTACTGCTCATTGCACTGTTGATGGCTTGAAATCAATTGAACTCGTTTTCTTGCCTCCAAACAGCACGTGTGTATTGCAGCCTTTAGATCAAGGCATAATCCAAAACTTCAAGGCTACCTATAGAAAGCTTCTTCTGCAAGACATGATCTCTGCTATTGACCGAAAAGAACAATTTCAAGTGTCTGTGTTAAATGCAATCTTCTATATCGACCAAAGTTGGAATATGGTGTCACAGAAACTATTGCAAATTGCTTCCGACATGCTGGATTTCACAGTTCTCCAGAGTCTGAAGAATTATTGGAAGACGACGATGAAGATCTCCCCTGAACTGAATTAGCAGAAAAACTTCGAAATCGCGGTTATGCAATTCCAGACGAAAATCTGTATAGAAAGATTGATGAAGATCTCGCTACTAACAGTGAAGCTTCAATACAAGATATTGTTTCTAATGTGTTAAATTCGAATGCCGAAGGAAGCTATGATGAGGATGACAGTGAATGTGAAAAGAAATCAGTATCAACATCAGATGCGCTTAAAGCCATAGATGACCTCAGGTGTTTTTTTACTAATTCCGAAGCAGCAGATGAGCATTTAAAAGCTATTAAGGACTTAGAAAAAGTTGTGTTAACAACCAAAAAAAGTAGGCAATCTTGTATATCTGAATATTTTAAATAAGTGCAATGAATATGGATGCACGTACGTATGCGTACTGTACTTAGATTGGTAAGGTAAGCTAATAAATTTCACTAAAAATATTGCATATTTCTTACTGTAGTTTTTATTTCGCGAATTAATTTTTAAAATGTTCTTAAAAGCTTAATTATTTGTTTATGAGCACTATATTCTGATAGGTGAATATAACCCTGCCACAATTAAATAGTGTAGTATTGTTCCGCATATATGGTCATCCCGCTTATAAGGTCTGATTTTTCTGGACCGCTGAGCTGACCATATAACCGATACTGACTGTATATCTTATTCAGCAAAATGGTAAGAAGTCCCAAGATCACATGGAACGAGTATAAAAATAAATAGTGTTAAATATTTTAAGTACCTAGAGATACACGTTGATGATCGACACAACTGGCTGGAGCACATTAATAAGCAAGGAGAGAAAGCCAATAAAATGCAGCAAAACCTCAAAAGAGTCGCAGGTGGCAATTGGGGAATCTCTCAGATACACAGATGGACTCTATACAAAACGGTTATTGAGAGAATGCTGACCCACGGATATTCAGCTTGGTGTCTAAATACAACATTCAAAATGAAGAGGAAACTTTCTTCGATTCAAAGGCCATTCCTACTCCATATATCGGGAGCTTATCGCACCACCCCAACGGCAGCGTTACAAACTATACTCGGCATCCCACCCCTACACATGCAATTACAGTTCGAAGCCAGGTTTACAACAATTTAACGCCTAAGAATCCCTCTTTCCCCTATCATTACAGATATCCAACCGCAAGATCTGGAGATGAAGGCAACAGGCTGGTCCACTCATCCTTCAGAGCATCTCAAACCGAACCAAATCACTTTTGAAGACGGAGACGCATATATAGCCCGAAAAGACATTATAAATATTTTCACAGGGGTCTCTAAAATCGTACACGGAGTTGGAGCTGCCTTCTGCGTCTCGGCCAATGACATTTTGGCCTACCAGTGGTCTGCTAAACTCAACGACAACAACACCGTATTTCAAGCTGAGCTCACTGCACTTCACGAACAGTAATATACGCATCTCATCTGCCAAACCACAATACCTCTAAAGTACACGTAGACAATAGAGCAAGTATCATGGCATCTTTCAATTCAAAGAGCACAAACGAAACAGCAAGAAAAAGTTTCAAAATCCTCCTTACAAATCCAAGAATAAAAGTCTCTTGGGTTAAAGCGCATGCAGGCAATATAAGCAATGAGAGAGCAGACCAACTGGCAAAAGACGCAACACAACATGGGCAACCCTATTCACACACTAAGCTTCCTAAACCGCACATAAAATGCCCCCTCCGGAAGAGGATGCTTGAGGAGTGGCAAACCTTATGGAAGAATGGCGATACAGGCAGGAAAATCTTTAACATCATGCCCTCAGTTAGTCTCCGTCCCACTAACTGGATTAGAGAGGATGTTATCTTCTTCTCTCAACATGGGCCTTTCCCTGCCTACCTCAAAAGGTTTCACCTGTCTGACAGCGATTACTGTAGTTGTGGTGGAACTGGCACGGCACTTCACTATGCCACGGAGTGTATTTATACAGTGTCTTGGCATATGAGGAAGCCAGCGTCAAACTTCGAACAAGAATGGCTGAAAAGGGTCGCCAATAACCTCGTCTCCAGGCATAAAATTCGTGGGATTATCAAATTCATTAGCGAAAACAGAGAACTTTTCCGGCCTCCCTAGCCTTCAACTTTCAAGCGAGCTGAACTTAGTAGCTCAATTACTGGACATTCCCCCTTCAAATAATAGAAAGGTATAACATCATTTAAAGAAAAGACTATTATGAACTTATAGTGTAAAGGTGAAAATGCCTGTGTTGTACATAGTGTATATATTTCCTTCTTTTTGTTTATTTTGTTTTTCTTAAATAAAATTCCCGTGTCTTGCCCATCAAACCGTTCAGTGGCCTGTCTGGTCACGGGTACGGGGTTAAGAGACACGGCGTTCTGTTCTGTCCTAGATGTAAATATGTGTTCTGTCTATGGCAGGCCCCGTGGGCCGGGTGAGTGATACTGGAACTCTGGTTCCAGAATTCGTAGCAGCTGTTGGAATCGGAGTTCTAGTATCACTGACCTGGTGGGCCGTATTTTTTTTCAAACCATTGTTAAAGAGGGGGTCTGTTTTTATGGGTGTTTTTTGTCACCATTGTTTTCCAAAAGGGTGTTAATAAGTTATGTTGTTTTTTCACACCATTGTTTAAAAAAATTGGTATGGATAAAATAGACCCATCACTTTTCTAAAAGTGGATTCGATATTAATGGGGGTTTCTAGCCTTTATTTTATAAAATTGGGATGGGTGAAAAATAGCCATTACTTTTTTAGAATGTGGTTCAGTTTTAATGGAGAGTTTTACACCATCGTATTACAAAATTGGTGTGAGTGAAAAATAGCCATTACTTTCTGCAAGTGGGTTCGATGTAAATGGGGTTTTGTAACTATTATATTGTTCAAAAAGTCACTGCGCTATCTCTCTCATATCATCACTACTTAGGCTTAAAACATTAGTACAGGATTTGATTCTGGGAGATTAAACACATTCACAACCTTAATGAAAATGAAGGAATTTAATGGTCGATAAAAGATAAAGTTTTACAAAGAGTATTTTTTCAGCGGTTATCTCTTTCCATGCAACAAAGTTTGTCTGTTTGCGAGGAAGATTTGGAATAATTAGCCCGCATTGCAGACAAAATTTGGTGAAGCAACAGCTAGTGTGTCTATCATTGGAGAAGTGTTAACAAGACTGTCTTTGAGTATCCTTGGAGCAAACGTCGAGGAGTTGTCCAACCAAGTTCATTGGTTACAAACGCAATTATCCCAACCAAAAGGCCAACATAGGAGTTTGAAATCTCGTTCGCGAACGCGTTATCCAGAATATACCACTATTAAAGAATGCTGGTATCATGCATAGTTTGCTTATAAAGCTAGTAAATGCGTGGATCTTTGATCTTTTTCGTAATGCTTCAAAATTAGTCTGACGTAGCGGCCGGTGAAGATGGTAAGGGATTCAGCCTCTTATTTATTTTAGACTGCAATTCTAAACTTAAGTTTTTGGTTTATAACGATGCGGCTTGTTCTGTATTTCCAGTTTCTTCTGCAAACCAAAGTAAAAGTGTGTTAATTGCGAACTTTATTCTACACGCAGCTAACTCTTCTGTCATCTGAAACGGTATCAAACATTTAATGTTGGATTTGGTTCTTCGAAGATAATTTCCTTTTATTTTCGTGATTGAAGATGTCTCAAGACTTTATGGAAAGGCTCGAATTACTTATTGACATAAAAAACCGTAGACTTATTAAAAGTTGACGTCTCTTAAGGTGAACGGTAAAACATGTACTGGTCCGTCCATTGGGTTAACGACAATTGTGGCAAACTCCCTATATCTTCTTTTACTTTTGGAGTTTCCAAATATAACTAAACTCGCTCTCAACTGTTTGCCAATAAATAAATCCACGAATCACTGTATACTGACAACAGCCTCTACAGTTTGCAGTAAGCCAAGAAGATTCTCGCCTGAAAAATTAAAAGCACTCAAATTAAAATTCAAATCTTTATTAGAGCAATGCATTTTGCGTCAGCCTAAAACTCCATGGGCTAGTCCAATTCACCTTGTTGCGAAAAAGCATGGAACTTGGCGCATGTGTGTTGATTTCCGCAGATTAAACACAATGACAGTTCCTGATAAATGAATGCCTCACTTGACAAATAGATTAACTCCATAAAACAAGAAGAAGAGAAAAGTGATAAAATAGTATACATTGTTGTTTTAAAAAATTCTTTTAAATTATAAATTCAAATAAACATCGTAGACTGTACTACTGCAGATGTATCTTATCTAACGACATTTAAAAAGTATAATATAGAATATCCTTGGAGTAATCGTTATTATTACTACAACTTTTGCTTGATTAAGGGAGCTAATCGATTTGGCAAAAGTGAAAGAAAAGTATTAAATCAAATTCGATCTTCAAATTATTTTTTATTACAGAAAATTTTCATTACACAATTTTTTTATTGAAGATTTCAGCAACAATGAATAATAACTGTTCTATTACAGTTATTATTATAACTTTACTTAAATTGATTCATCAACAACATAAATTATGTCTTCGTCAGCTGCATTTGAGCTCACGCCATGTCGATTTGTCCTTAAATTTTTATAATAATCATGTTTAATGGGAGGAATGAATTTCAACAAGGCTATCATAATACACGATATAGTACCCACTGTCTCAACTATATCAAATAATCTATCCTGTATCGAAATACAACATCGTATTTACGAAAAAAAATGCATTTAAAACAGAAATAGATCAAATGAGCGTGTGTCAATTGGGAACACAAGAAATTGAGACATTCTTTCAAACGGTAAATCCGACATTAAAGCGAATAAAATTCACGTGCATCGGAATCATTCCCCTTCTGCCCTGACGTCCTACTATTAGGACACATATTTATATAACTCTAGATTCCACACTTTTAAGAATTTCAACTTCAAAACCCTAGGTCGTAGTAATTATAGCTTCGAGAATTACAAGATGCTTTTATTTCTGCTCAATAATTGGCAGCATAGTCGTAACACAGAAAATAATGGAGATTTCTGACCATCTGCAGTCAAAGCGCTAGAGCTTGTTTTTTGAGTCCCCAAAAAGAATATTATATTTAATCCTCTTCTTTTTGAAAAATTTCATCATTTAAATTGTACTATTTCTGCCTAATTAAGTAGTTTTAACTTAAAAATAATGAAAAGTTGCACTACCAATGAGAATCAAACAATTGTTCTACTAATGGAACATCAGGTCTTAGAGCAAACAAGATGAATTTTTATACTTGTTCTATTATTAGAACACCAAGTGCCTATAGTACAAAACTTTCAATTTGTTTCACAGTTATCGATATTTCCTGTAAAAACATTTTTATACATATTTTCGATATTCAATTATTAACCCTAAAAATTGAAGCAGGGTTGAAAACGGATGGACGAGGTATTTCAGATAAATATGTTACAGAAGCTGGCAAAACCTCTGTAGTGAAATGGTACGACAATCGTGCTGACACAGTTAAAAGATGGAGCAAATAAGATGTCACTTTTGTTGAAGTTTCCAGACCTGAAATTGTAAAGTTTTACAATAAAAGTAGGGGGAGGAATTGTGTGGCAAGCATGACTTATTAATGTCATTGTACCGAACGGTTATAAGGTGCAAAAAATGGACCTTCCTCATCATCTTTCATTATTTCAATATGGATATAATAAATTCTTGGTCATGGTACAAAAGAGATGCAAATTTTTCTGGAATTCCGTAGAAAAATTAAATAGATTTACTGGACTTCACATTTAAAATACAAAATTGTGTTCTTCATCATTGCGTCTGAGATACAAAATTAGAACTTTAATTGCATACATAATCATTATTTACCCCTCCACTGAGCCATTTGTAATAATTGGACGTAATTATGCTATTAGTATTGTTACCATAATTGGTTTCAGTTGAAATCTGGTCATACTCGGAGGGGAGGATCATAGGTGTGAAAGTATAGTATTAATTTCTAATACACGCCTAATGATCCTCGAAGAATCTCTTTCATAACAATAGCAAAGGGTTTGAGGAAGTGGAAAAAACTAAGAGGTCTGAATGCAAAGAAGATGCAATTTTTATTAATGTTTAGTAAATCAAAATTACATGAAATAAAAACGGAATGAAAAACTGCCAATACTTTTAATTTTTAGCTTGATCTGGTTCCTGGATAAGGATTTCCTTTGTCGGTTTCTTTCGTTGATACTTTTCGGATGAGATAATTTTATTCAGGAAAGTCTTATCATTTTTTTTATTTTTTCGTAAAATACTAGACAGAATAGAATAGGATTCGCTTTGGCGTTCAGCAATTCTTTTACAACTGCCACTGACAGCCTCTCTCTCTCATCTGTCCAGATGGATCCCATCATCGAGAAACTTCGTTCAGTGCCCAAAGTGCAAACAATGCATTTTCTTTCATTGGCGGAATGACATCAGCTTTTTCGAATATGTCGCTATTACAACCTAATTTCGCCGCACTCACTGGCGCAAATCCGAACATTTTGAAGCTCCATAAACTAGAGGGGGCGAGAACTTGAAATGAGGACTATGGTAACCCTAAGCTATTAGGAACCAACTGTCATTTGATCGATTTCGGATTTTTCTATCGAAAATTGTACTTAATTTGCCGTTCAAAAGAGAACCAACTTACAACCCGTCGTTCTATACACTACTTATGATGCAGCATAATTAATTTGGAAAAAAAAAAAAAAATTTCTGTATACAAAAAGAACTGCATCTCAGATGTGGGAGTTTGTTCCTTATTACACGACTGCCCCCATTTATATTCTAACAAAAATTGCGAACGCAAAAAAACTGATCTTCACATCTCATACATAAAGCAGACATTTAATATGTATCAGAACCATTCGTCAAATCGAATACTGTTTCTACTTTTCCACTTCCTCTTATAGCTGCTTCAACGAATGTTGTTGCATGGTACAAGTGAGAACCAGCGGGTGTGGTCTTCCCTAAACTTTCTCGTATACTTTCTAAGTGGAGATTCATCAAAATCTCGAGTTCGAATTTTTTGACGTTTACAATACTTTCTCTTTGTATACTTCGCATACGAGAAAGTAAAAAAACAAATAAACCTGATATAAATTTGAAACAATAACTGTAACCACGTTTTATGAAAATATTACTTTGAAGCAGGTGCGATAAAATAGGCAATGCAATGAATACTAAAGTAAAAATTCTGCTTTGGAGTTAAATTCCCAAGAAAACAATTTATACTATCACAACCGTAGCATTTGTAAAATCGCGTGAATAAAAGATTTGCTGAAATAATGAGATAGGTTTGAATTTCATTTACAACAACAAAAACATTGTTACAAATGATGTTTGAAAACATTAGCAATATCCCGAAGTTTACAAACGTCGTGCGTCGATACACCATATGGTACGAGATTAAACAGACCGACAGACAGTCAACCCTTGACGGATTTGGACCAAAATTTGATACGCACCTACATTTATGGTGATAAAACTGTGAACCAAATTTCACCCCTCTAGATTTAATAGTTTTTGAGTTATCGTGTTCACAGACACACACACACAAACAGACAGACATGATTCCAAAATTGTGTTTTTCGAACTCAGGGAGGTCTAAAACGTGGAGATTTGTCAAAATCTCGAGGTCAAATTTTTTGACGATCACAATACTTTCTCTTTCTTTCTTTACGAGTAAGTAAATTCTTAAATCTTAATTCTTTCGTATACGAGAAAGTAAATAAAGTATCGAGGCCATCGCCATTGCTTTTTTCCTATAGAATGTGGAGGATTGTTTAAATTTTGTCCATTCAGTTCCTGCCTTTCGTAATCGCTTGTGGCGTTTCGACTGCATCACCTTCAATTGTTTTGCGATGAATTGTCCATGAACAGCTGCCTCGCGATCGGAGTTAGAGCGTTGATCTCGCTTTCTTACTTTCTCGTGCAAGATATTACACAGATGGCGTCGAAACATTTGATCTCAAGAATTTGATGAATCTTCACGTCTTCCACCTACCTGAGCTGGAGAGAAACATTTCGGGTAGATTTCTAATAATATATGTTATAGGGAGGGTGATAATCTAGGCCGAATTCGTAGAAATCGTCCCCTTCCGGCCTTTCTAATAGTAACTTCCGCCTTTCTAATAGTAACTTCCGAAGTTATAAGTGAAAAGCATCAAAATTACAAAATAGGAAAAAAGGTGACAAATAGCCAGTGGTAAAGGATTTGTATTTAATTATTTAAATAATCTGCATTGGTGCCAATCGAAAACCTATTTTGGTTGCGAAACACAAAACAAAACCATTTTTTGTCACACGTTGTAAGTTACTTCTATATGTGGGTCTATACGAGAAAAGCGAAGAAGGAAACTCGCAATTTTTAAGTATTGTTTTAAACTAATTGATTCATCTACTAGTCGTTTTGTGAGCAGTAGACCTCGCGTCCACCCCACCCCCCAAAGAATCTTAGATCAATTCTTCATCGCAATCTTTCTTTAAAGGTTCAGCCAATGTTGTCATTCATTTTGAAGTCAATATTGTTTCCAGGGACACCAGACATCACAATTTGTCTCTCGAAGAGGTGCCTCCATATATCTTCCAAACCATATTTGGAATCTTAAACCAATCAATGTACAATAGTGCACACCTATAATATGCACAAGTTTAACTCCCTGCATTTACAAAACAGATACATTAGCTTATTATTACTGAAGTTACATCAAAAATGCACTGGAAGAACGTCATAGAAAATTTTACTTTCGAGAGTTGAGGTAGTCTCCAAATTTTTATAACGAGAACCGTTTGGATAGAATCGTTGAAAAAACATGCTTTGAAGAAAAGAGAAAAGCAAGATTAGATGGAAACTTTGATTGCATCAATAGAAACAAGTTTTCATTTAAATATTTGTTTTAATCAGTATTAACAAAATTACAATTAATGTCTTGCTTTTACCAAAATGATTCAAACGTTTCAATGGTTCCAAACCCGCCATTGACTCGCAAAAACATTGAAACCATTTAAAAGACTGCCATCTTTAAACAGAATCAAAAAATAAAATTTTTTACAGATGTGTCGTTTTTTATGACCTCAAGGATCTTTCATGCCAATTCGAAGACAATCAAACAACTCGTTTGGCCGTGACTGCTTAAAAAACAAATTTACCGACAGACGAAATGTTGAATGGTCGAGTTGAAACAGAGACCTAGCTTCGCTCGGTCAATGAAACCTACTCTATACTTAACTAATGATACAAGGTAATGAAATGGTTAGTAGGTTTTTGTTTTTTCAACTGTTGGAGCCTGAACCTTTTTTTGCATTAATCCTTGATTCTGTATAGCAGGGAAACTTTTAGGAGCGTATCAAACGTGTAATACGGCTTTACCTTTTCGGGTTTTTTTAATATTGTTTAAGGGTAACATATTATTTCTTTAATCATTAGCACGCTCTTTTCTGAGCTTGCCTCAAATAAATGGTTTTCTTTTTCTTTTATTGTTGCCTCCCTATTTTTAAAATTATTTATTAGTGTACAGGTGAGACTTTCAATTTTACAATGTTTCGCACCTTAAAAATTGTATCAATGCTTCTCTCACCGTACTTAGCTGAGGTATTCAGCTTTTCATTTCTGTAACTCTTTTCGTTTAAGATTCTTTTTTTTCTAGGAACTGAAAGAAATTGAAGAATCATCAACAAAAACGGAGGAGATTATTGTGATTAAAATGGGTAAATTGAAGTTCCTTGCTTATTTGAAAGTTATAAAATTTCTTATTTTTGTTTCTTAAATGCAGCGAATGTCACAGGTTCAAGACCCGAATCCTTCAGGATAAAGCACCCTCCCACTGGTGTGGTGTGGAAGTTTGGAGAGGGTTTGCCACCTCAGATGTCTTTTGACCACTTTACAAAATCACGAAGTCCATTCCAAAATACTTTCATATAGCTTCAGAAGGTAATCTGGCAAACTGAAGTAATTTTTAATTGTAGCTGTAAAAGAAAGTGAATTCTTTCTAGATTTATCAGTCGCCAGAGTTCTGTATATTGTTATTATGACTTATAAATGATAGTAAATATGAAGTTGACTTTGCATTAAATATTGTTTCTCGTTTTATTGACCGATTACCTTGAACCAATTGCAAATCATTTTACTTTTCTTGAAGAAGCTAATTGCATATGCTGAAGTAGTATTTCCTTCACTATAGGATTAAAGACATCCTTCGTGGAGAAAGATTCCAATCCATAATAATAATAAATTGAATGTATGCACCTATTGGCGCTCCATAAACAGACCGTTGAACCAAATTTGACCGAAACATACATTGGAGGATGGGAATATAATCGGAACAAATTATTTTAATATTTTAATTAGAACTTTCATTAATTACACATTAAACGAAACGTTCTTAGCGATTGAGTTTTATTAAGTATAATAATGGGGAAAATTTAAATAGTTATACATTATATATTAATAGCTTAACAGTTGGGAATGCCAATATTTCAGGCAAACAAACTGGTCGCCAAAGACGGCGAGTGATAAATAAGACAAAATAATGGTTAGTGCAATTGATGGTCGTGGTCTTTTTGACTGGCGTGACAGTTTCTTGTCAAACATGAGGTCGAAAGAAATTTGGAATTTTTTTTTTTTTTTACCACGATGCTATTTTGAAAAAATAACATAGATTCCTAATTCTATGTGACGATTCTTATAACATTTAATATCAAGATATCGAAACTAGGAAGCGAAAAGACTTTGTACAGTCGTTAACTGAGTGTTAAAACCTATTGTACCTTCAAGGATATGTTTACGAGTCTGTATTTTCAAAAGTACAGCAAATACCAAGGACTTTTTCGCGTTGGACTGACAAATATGAGGGTTAAAATATCCATTTCACATCTGTCGCGTCATCAAATAGCGTTTCTGAGAAATATGAGTTCCACTGATTTATTTTGGGGATGTCTACGCAGACTGCTGCTACAATTAGTAAAATAAATGCTAATTCTTAAAAGTCACGGAACCTATTTTAAAACATTCAGTTTATAATATCATGATTGTGTTGTCAATGATGTTCTGTCTACTTTTTATTTGTTTTATTTAATCTAACTTTTATAGAACATACTTTATCGAATTCTAACTCTTATCATCATTTTTTCCCTCTATAAGTCTGTTCACAGTGCTTATTTATCACTAGCGATAAATAAACACTAGTAATAATAATAATAATAGTCACATTTTACTGAATTTATCACTTTATCGTTGTCTCTGCTTTTTTTTAAAACTGAAGTGCTATTCAGATAATATTTTCATTTTCTATAGCAAGCGAGTAGTTAATTAGAAGTGAAACAAATAAAAATAATTTTTACTGCTGGGTATTAGGTAAAGTTTTCTCCAAAACAGCATTATATGATGCAAAATTCGCCATGATATTTTGCTACGTAATGTGCTATCAGCATTCGTGGTATTTTTATTAAGTATTGTATTTGTTCTGTTAAGACTTAAAATTTAATTTTAAATTGGGAAATACATTAAAACTGGAAGGGGAAAGAAAGCTGCTTGGTACTCATACTAAATGCTATATGTACTTATTCAAAAATCTTTTTATTGTTTCTTATATCCAAACAATTATGTATATCGTTATATGTATATATTTTTATTATGTACTAGCCGCCTTTGGCGACCAGCTGGTTCGTCCATATTAGAACTTACAACTTAAAATGATTCAGTTATATCAATAAAATGAACATATGCAGGATGTTTGAAATAGTTGTTATTGTTGTATTTAATGTTAAGATTTTTTTTAATTAAATCTATTTATCAGAAGAAGTAATTTCCGCTTTAAATTTTTAAACGTAATAAACTGTAAAAAAAATAATTGAAAACTCAAACAAATGACTCTCATATCTCAAGTAAAATGTCATGAAAAAAATTATATTTAGTTGACCTTCTTAGATGAAACAATTAGTTCCAAAATCAAAAATGAAATAAAGTTGCATTCAGAATGAAATAGTACAAAAAGATCATCTTTAGATGCATAAATTAAAAGTACTAAGTTTCCAGTTCGTAAATGAAATTTAAAGTTAAGAGAACAGTAAATGAACGCAGTTATTAGCTGCTACTTTTCAAATATTAATTTGAAATTGTTGCTACAATTTGAAATGCACTTTAAATTTAGCAAAAATTGAATAAGAATAAAAAAGAAATTTTTTGAAATAAAAAAATGTAATAATTAATAATATTAGTCAGTGTTTGAAACATTATCAATCCTATGTCATATTCATTCATAATTTGATATTTCATTATCTGTTTCGATCTAATTGTGGCATTCTAATTGAGTTTGTTGAAGGATTGATAAAACAGAAATAAAAGTTTGATAAAATTCTGCAAAAAAGTGGCGTAGCATTAAGTTTAATATCACAGGAAAGATCACTTTCTACATTTCAAAATGGATTTGAAGTTATTTATGAGTAAAATGGGTTTAAAATGTTTGAAAATTGTAAAATATAAGCATTTAAAATTTAGAGGGGGAAAAAAACTTTATGTGGTAGTGAGCTGTGAATCTTCTCGCTAATGAAGATCATGCTTAACAAGTTTCATCAAAATCTCTCCGGCACTATCGAGTTTCATGTCACTCGGCCTATGTCTTTGCTCCACCCTATCTGAGGTTCTGAATGAGTATTTATTTATCCCTAAAGTACTTTTATTTTGCCTATGAGGAACATGTATATCAAGTTTAATAAAATTGTCCCAGCCGTATCAAATTTCACGTAAATCGTTGATTTGCCATATGTATTTAAACTACTTTGTCCCACCCTAACCTCAGACATAATGTCGGCGTTTATTTACCCTTGCAATACTTTTAATTGGATAACTTGAAGTATATGTAAAAAATTAATCAAAATCACCCTTGTCCTATCCAATAGAATGTCAATCGTTGAATGAGTTTCTATGTATTTTTTCGCTTTTGCCCCTCCCTTCTCTGAGGAATTTGTTTAGCTTTTATTTACCCATACACTAGTTTCGTTCAGCTTACTAGGAATATATGCGTCCAGTGGCATCCTAATTGTGCCAGTTATATTGAATTTCATGCCAATTTGCCTATTTATTAAACGCATTTTAAAGAATTTGCCCCACTCTATCCTGATGGATTGCATTAACGTTTATTTACCCCAATAGTATTTTTAGTTGGCTACTTATAAGAGTGTGTACCAAATTTCACTAAAATCGCGCAAGCCGCCGAAATCGACAAGCCAGTGAATCGGCCTATTTGTTACATGTATTTTGGAGACTTTGCCCCACCCTACCTTAGGCTTATTTACCCCTTCAGTACTCCAAGTTGGCTAAACCAAGTTGATTGAACCTGAGTAACAAGTTTCTTCAAAACTGGATTAACCGTTCGGAAGTGATGCTGGAACAAGCATACACACTTATATTCATACATGCGTTGAGTTTTTATGTGTATAGATAACGATAGCTTCTAGTGTTATTCTCTTCTACAATATAATTTTTCTTAGAGAGAGCTTCCTCCTGGAGTAACACATATTTCCAAAGTATATGATGAAATTTAGTACCTTCTCTTTTTTTGTTCCGAAAATATGCTTTCCCCAATCTTGATTAAGAATATTATATATTTTTCAACAACAGTGATTTCAGAGAAACTTCTGCTAATAAATAAATTGTTATTGTAAATTCAACAATTGACTTCTGGTGTTGCAATGATTTCTTGCATTTCACATACTATAGTATCAAAATTTATTGTGTCAGGCATTTGCTTAACTTTAAAAGTTACTTATTCCATCCATAAGCATAACGTACACTTGTGTCCAAAAGTTAAGCACAATTCTTAAGATGCGAAACATTTGTTGATAATATGGTTACAATAGTTCGCAATCAGTTTCGGAGAATCGTGGGACACACCATCGTCGAAATTCAGAATTTACAGTAAAGATTCGATCACGAGGGCATTTAGGCGTGCGACCAAAAGGGATGAAGACGAAAAGGGATTTCGATTCGTCCCGTTTCACAAAAAGCTGATAATGAGTTGAAATTTTCATTAATGTATTTGTTTGATGTGCATAATATTTGCATTTATTTTCGTAAAAATAAGACGAATATTTTGGAAGATATAAAGGTTTCTTTAAAAAATCACACATTTTTCCGCATGTTGTTTGCGTATAACATGCAGAGTTTTCAACCAAATTGTACGAGACTTACAAAAAACTTGGCAACATGTATCAAGTAATGACAATATGTATATATACATGGCAACAAGTGCATAAATTTCAATTAAATACTTTGAATAATATAAGAAATATGAGTATTTGAAGTAAATAATGTTTTACTGCGCATGTGCGACATGTAGCGTAATTTTTCTTTCATAACTTGAGAGCCAACTTATATAAAAATTGCAGTTCAATATAGTTAATGTTCGATGTAGGCATTGCAGATGAATTTTGATTGCACTCTAAGAGAAGCTAAATGATGAGGGTTCTTGCATAAATTCATATTTTTAAAAATTAAATCTTCGCACAGTAATATTGAATTTTATGAAGGTTGAATATCTTAAACACTCATGTATACTTATAAATTAAATCCGTAATTTAAATTGCATTTCGATGCAATTATTCGAAGATTCAAGCTTAAAAATTTTCAGTTTGTGCTTGAATCTTGGGAGCACTTATTAAGAGGCTAGATTTTAGCTGTATTATGTGGTGGAGATATCATTTCTGGAGAAACTAGCCCACATTTGTGTTTTGGTGGTAGGAAAGCCTCCAGCAGCTTAGTTAGACTACAGCGAGCAATTAATTTCTAAAAGGCACATCGATCTACCTTTTTTGGAATAATTCTGGTTAGGAGCACAGTCAGAATGGAACCCGTGACCTACTTGCTTCCAATCAAAATTTCTCAGGTATGTCTTGTCTTGTCTTGTCTTAACCCAGTAGCACACTGGTGCTCACCAAAGGCCTCATTTTACTGGAGACATCGGGGCTACCCAAAAACCAGCACGTAGCTCGCCAATCGCAATTTGCCAATTCCAGTTCAAGACCGAAATATTTCTAAAAGAAATGTAGAGCTATCGCAAAATATCAGGAGTCATGCCTACAGTGATAAGCTTTTCTATAGCAAAATCACGAAATCGGTGCTATTAATGCACGATTGTTTGGTCAGATGAATGCTTTTCATTACATACCACAACATTTTAAACAGATTCACTTCAAGAATGCTCGCTCTTCTTGTCAGACAGAGGTTTATGTGAAAGATTTCTAACTTAATCGCAGAAATACACTACTCATATCTATAGCGGTGAGATATTTTGATAATATCTTGAGGAAAGTTCGAACGCTCGACGATTTCGGTTACATGGTGATATCAAAACATTTAAAATACTAAGTAAAAGAATAATTGTTGTTTCTGATGTACTGGAGTGATCAAATAAAAATTATCTACGTGGGTATTTAATGATATCAGGTCGCCTCCCCAGAACTATGTTTTGTAGCATTACCCATAAAGCTGAGAGAAAGCGTTAAGGATATCGTTGGAGTTCGAAATCTTATGGAATATTGCTTACAGGCATTATGAATAATTCTGTCTGCTTTAAGTCCAATAATAATAGCATTGCGTATGTGAAACCTGCTGAAAATTTTCTAAATTTCTGCATTTCAGCTAGGTTTTGAAATTATACTAATAAATGCATATTTGTGCTTCGTTAATCCTAAAAGGCCTAATAAGATTTTGGGATAAGTTTTCTTTAAAAACAGGCCTGATTTCTAATTTCGTTTGAATTTTTTTTTCACAGATTCGATTATTTATAGTAAAACTAATTAGAATAAAGCCAGGTATCTGTTTTGCACGACGACGACAAACTGATTTACAAAATTAGGTGACACAGCTGAAGTAAACTTTCACAAATGTTTCTTAAAAAGAATTCTGAAAAAATAAATTGATCATTCGTGCATGCAGAAACATAGCCATATTATTCAGGATATTTTCTCTTATATATCTCACTGCACAGTAAAAGAGTAGAACTGCAGATAAGCTCAGCCAAAGCTTTTCTACAACTTTTCAACCTCGAAGTCGCGTTTTAATATCGCATTATATTAACTGCGGAAAACTTACGTCTGGCTGACAAATTCCTGGAGACAAAACAAACAAATGATGCATCAAATGTAAAGAAATAAATATTTTAAATAAATTCAAGAAGGAATCTACAAAATATATTGGCGCTGGGGATAATTTTAAAACAGTAATAATAGAACACAGAATAAAGATAACAGTGAAAATCAATAAATAAAAGAACACAAAATTAAGTGAGTTAGCAGTATTTAAATACAAGTATTTTTACACTTTTTTTCATTTCTCTCGATCTCTGTCATTGCAGACGATGCTTGGAGAGAGCGGCCGAGCTGCACGGCACTCTGAGTGCCTTCAGGGCGGCCGTCCTCAACATGGCCTGAAGCATCGCCAACGCCGGGATGATATTCAGACGAGATTTGATTTTCCCTTCAAGAAACATATAAGTATATATTCATACAAAATAAGCAAAGTTTGTGTCCTTTCCGTCACTCTGCTTTGCTGCTAACATATATTCTGCAGAATGGAGTCATAACAGCTTCATTCATAATTCACATGCTATGAAATTTTTCGCGGTTTATTTTAAATATAAGGCCATTTTATCAGTGCAAGCAAACTGCTGTTTTGCGTAGATGGTCTCTTTCGTCTATAAAAGTGTCTGAACAACAAATAACGAAATTGACATCTTCAAGCTACCGATGCATCGGAGTGCCTGCTAAGAGGAGGCATTGAGGGAAATGGAGAATTTTTTACGATTATAATTTTTACATGGTTGACTTTATTTATAAATAGTCGCCTTCTGCGACTAGTTAGTTCGCAAGTATTATTGTTTGCATAAGATTTTAATTATTTTATTTGTATCTTGGTCTTAATGGCTAACCCAGAAAAGTATATCTAAACTTCAAATTTTTATAAACATTTTATGTAATGTTTTAGAAGCTTTAAACCTGTTCTGTTCATTGTGCTATGCACCTCCCTATTTCCATCTGTCATCTCACCTGTTATTAGAATTTTAATATGAAACGGTAAATGATTAAATTTCAATTACACCCAATTTATTGCTTGCTGAATCAAAACACCTAGTTAAAAATTATAATAATGATAAGTAGAATCATTCAGCATCGAAGTTCTGTGTGTACTATCGAATATTTTTCATAATTTATTAAAAAAATTTATTATCAGTCCAATCAAAGAAACCGGTTGCCTAGATTGGACCAGCGATTTCTTTAAGAAAAATTAGAGCTAAAATAATTTTTGATTCTCAAATACATGCCAGCAAATAATTCAAGAACCCAGGTATGATATTTCATGAACTGTGTCACTTCTTCTTCCTTTGTTCCCTAACAAATGGATACGTATCCTTAGTTTTTGTTCTTTTTCATCCAACATTTGATGACTTTTGGTGTCTTTTTATTGATCCTTTTTTTTACTTGCTCCACTTCTAATGCATGAGGGCTACTAGTGGTGATAAACTGCTTGCTGAGCTATTCCTGTATTTTAAGATAATAATTCCATTAAGAAAAGACTAACTACCCTTACTGGGTTTTAAAGTAAGTAGAAAACATGTTATTAAATATAAAGGAAACTTGCTTGGCTACAATTTATTATAATAATTTTATTAAAAAAGTTTGCAAATACGGTTAGGGGAATTTTTTTCTTGTTGTACAGAGGTTGCTTAGATTGGACCGCAATCCGTTGCCTAAATTGGACATTTAAATTAACCACTTAACAGTTTCTTAATAATTGAATTTCTTAAATAAAATAAATGGAAAATATCTAAATGTTGAATTTTTGTAAATTGAATATTTAATTGAAGATATCTAAATATAAACATTTTTTTCTATATTTGCAATTAAACAGCGCTTACTCTAAAAAAGAGTATTCGACAAACCACATCTACATCGTTGAAACATAAGCTGCCTACTTTACGGACAAAAAAAAAATTAAAATTAATTGAAGTTACCGTACTAGTCCAATCTAGGCGACGTTCCAAATTAGGTAACTCTCCCTTATATGTATATTTGTCTCTTTTAATTGCTCAACATGGCAATGAGAGTCATAGCCACCAACGTCAAAGACAAAGGAATCTTGGTGATCATGATGTGTCCAGGCTGGGTGAAGACGGGCACGGGTACAGAGAAAACTGTCCTGGAACCAGAAGAAAACATCTGAACTATGATCAAAACTTTACCCAAGCTGAACGAATCTCATCACGGCACTTTCATTGACAGGACAGGAAATCCGTATCCATACTAAAAACGTACTGTAAGAAGTAATACAATGTGGAAGAAAAAATGAAGCTTTTTCTCTGTATAAATTGAATGTGACATATTGAATTTCCGTATTTGATGATTGCTTTATGTGAACTTTCAATGACAACTGTGCGTGCCCGTGCATTTTACTTCTAACTATTTGTAAGACTACTTTTTTCGTAAAAGAAAAGTAAGTGCAATTAAAACAGCAGAGTATTTTATTTTATTTTTCTAGCAAAGAAAGAGAAATCTGACTTTAAAATGTTCAGAAGAGAAGTAATATAGATAAAATTCTTTCAAATATATTTTTTAAAAATCACACGATAGAAATTGATAAAATCAAAAAGTTTAAAATAAAGCGAAGCAGACTTATGAAGTTTCATCTTTAAAAAATTATTTTATGTAGACATCACTTACGATCATGAATAGAGGCGAATGCTTTCCAAAAAGATATCAATTACAGGAAAATTGAAAAAAATTATTCAAAGTATGTAATTTATAATAATAATATAGGTTAATAATAATAATTATTATAGGTTAATAATAATATAGGTAATAAGTATATATAGGTTAGTTTCGCTGATTAGTTTTGGAAAAAAACGCGACATCGTCTAGAGTCGATTTTGGATGCGAAAATGGCTTTTTAGAAAAATGCGTTTTCACAAATACGGATACTACTGCGTCACTTTATTGTTTTTCCCGCAATGGGTGCGCCTATCAACCTTTAGAGACCACTTGCGCCCACGCGAGTGGGTTTGGAGAAAAACGCCGGACAACGTCTAGAGTCGATTTTGATGTGAAATGGCTTTTTTAGAAAATGAGTTTTTTCGACAAATGCAAATAATTTTTCTTTTTCTACCTTTTCCGCGAAATGGGTGTTCTATCAACGAGACCACTTGCGCTCAGTTTAGCTGATATAGTTTTGGAGAAAAGATCGTCTAGAGTCGATTTTGGATGCGAAATGGCTTTTAGGCATTTTCCGCCAACGCTATATATTTTTTCACTGTTCCTATACAAATGGTGTGTTTCTATCGAGACAGTGCGCTCAGCAGTTTAGCTGATTGATTTGGAGAAAAACGCGACATCGTCTAGAGTCAGTTTTGGATGCGAAAATGGCTTTTAGAAAAAGCGTTTTTCGCAATATGCACGTACCAAATAATGTTTCTTTTTATTGTTTTCCTATGCAAATGGGTGCGCTCTATCAACGAACCACTTGCGCCCAGTTCCTCGGATTAGTTTTGGAAAAACGCGACAACGTCTAGAGTCGATTTTGGATGTGAAAATGGCTTTTTTAGAAAATGCGTTTTTCGCATACATAAATAATTTTCTTTTCCTGCATTTTCTCCTATGCAAATGGGTGTTTCTATCAACGCAGACCACTTGCGCTCGGTTAAGCTGATTAGTTTTGGAGAAAAACGCGACATCGTCTAGAGTCAGTTTGGATGCGAAAATGGCTTTTAGAAAAATGCGTTTTCGCAAATACATAATAATTTTTTTCACTGATTTCCTGAAATATAGGTGTTTTCTATCAGAAGACCACTTGCGCTCAGCTGATTAGTTTTGGAAAAACGCGACATCTAGAGTCGGTTTGGATGCGAAAATCTTTTTTTTTAAAGTGCGTTTTTCGCAAATACAAATTACAAATAATGTTTCTTTTATTGTTTCCCCTGCCGTTACTCTATCCAACGAGACCACTTGCGCCCAGTTTGCTGATTAGTTTTGGAAAAACGCGCGACAACTCTAGAGTCGTTTTGGATTGAAAATGGCTTTTAGAAAAATGAGTTTTCGCAAATACATAAATAATTTTTCTTTTCACTGTTTCCCTCGCAATGGGTTGTTTTCTATCAACGAGACCACTTGCGCTCAGTTTAATGGTCGGTTTGGAAAAGCGCGATCGTCTAAGTCGATTTTGGATGAAAAGCTTTTAGAAAAATGCGTTTTTCGCAAATACGCAAATAATTTTTTCACTGATTTCCCTATCAAATGGGTGTGTTCTATCCAACGGACGCCGCGCTCAGTTTAGCTGATTAGTTTTGGAAAAGCAGACATCGTCTAGAGTCGATTTTGGATGCGAAAATGGCTTTTAGAAAATGCGTTTTCGCAAATACACGCAATGCAAAATAATGTCCACATTGCCTTGCAAATGGGTGCGCTCTATCCAGAGACTTGCCAGTTTCGCTGATTAGTTTTGGAGAAAAACGCGACAACGTCTAGAGTCGATTTTGGATGTGAAAATGGCTTTAGAAAAATGCGTTTTCACCAATACTAATTTTTCTTTTTCACTGTTTTCCTATGCAAATGGGTGTTCTATCCGCGAGACCACTTGCATAGTTTAGCTGATTAGTTTTGGAGAAAACGCGACATCGTCTAGTCGATTTTGGATGCAGAAAATGGCTTTTTTTAAAGAAAATGCGTTTTCGCAAATACAAATAATTTTTTTTTCACTGATTTCCTATGCAAATGGGTGTGTTCTATCCAACGAGACCACTTGCGCTCAGTTTAGCTGATTAGTTTTGGAGAAAAACGCGACATCGTCTAGAGTCGATTTTGGATGCGAAAATGGCTTTTAAAATACGTTTTCGCAAATACATGATACGCAAATAATGTTCTTTTACATTGTTTTCCTTGCAAATGTTGCGCTCTATCAACGGACCACTTGCGCCCAGTTTCGCTGATTAGTTTTGGAAAAACGCGACAATCGTCAGAGTCGATTTTGGATGTGAATGAAGCTTTTAGAAAAATGCTTTTTCGCAAATACCTGAAATAATTTTTCTTTTCACTGTTTTCTAACAAATGGGTGTGTTCTATCCAACGAGACCACTTGCGCTCAGTTTAGCTGATTAGTTTTGGAGAAAAACGCGACATCGTCTAGAGTCGATTTTGGATGCGAAAATGGCTTTTTAGAAAAATGCGTTTTTCGCAAATACGCAAATAATTTTTTTTTCACTGATTTCCTATGCAAATGGGTGTGTTCTATCAACAGAACTTGCTCAGTTTAGCTGATTAGTTTTGGAGAAAAACGCGACATCGTCTAGAGTCGATTTTGGATGCGAAAATGGCTTTTTAGAAAAATGCGTTTTTCGCAAATACGCAATTACACAAATAATGTTTCTTTTACATTGTTTTCTATGATACAAATGGGTGCGCTCTATCCACAGGACCACTTGCGCCCAGTTCGCTGATTAGTTTTGGAGAAAAACGCGACAACGTCTAGAGTCGATTTTGGATAGAAAATGGCTTTTGAAAAAATGAGTTTTCGCAAATACGCAAATAATTTTTTCTTTTTCACTGTTTTCCCTATACCGGTGGTCCTCTATCCAACGAGACCACTTGCGCTCAGTTTAGCTGATTAGTTTTGGAGAAAACGACATCGTGAGTCGATTTTGGATGCGAAAATGGCTTTTAGAAAATGCGTTTTCGCAAATACGCAAATAATTTTTCTTTGATTTCCTATGCAAATGGGTTGCGCTCTATCCAACGGAGACCACTTGCAGGTTTCGCTGATTAGTTTTGGAGAAAAACGCGTCTGTCTGAGTCGATGGATGTGAAAATGGCTTTTTTAAAAAATGCATTTTTCGCAAAATACGCAAATAATTTTTTTTTTTACTGTTTTCCTATACAAATGGGTGTTTCTATATCCAAGGACCACTTGCGCTCAGTTTAGCTGATTAGTTTGGAAAACGACATCTCTAGAGTCGATTTTGGCACGAAAATGGCTTTTTTAGAAAAATGCGTTTTCAAATACGCATAATTTTTTTTTCGATTTCCTATGAAATGGGTGTGTTCTATCAAGACACACTTGCGCTCAGTTTGCTATTAGTTTTGGAGAAAAACGCGACATCGTAGAGTCAATTTTGGATGCGAAAATGGCTTTTAGAAAAGCGTTTTTCGCCGTACATACAATGCAAATAATGTTTCTTTTACATTGTTTTCCTATGCAAATGGGTGCGCTCTATCCAACGAGACCACTTGCGCCCAGTTTCGCTGATTAGTTTTGGAGAAAAACGCGACAACGTCTAGAGTCGATTTTGGATGTGAAAATGGCTTTTTAGAAAAATGCGTTTTTCGCAAATACGCAAATAATTTTTCTTTTCACTGTTTTCCTATGCAAATGGGTGTTTTCTATCCAAGCAGACTTGCACTGCTGTATTGGCTGATTAGTTTTGGAGAAAAAGCGACATCGTTTAGTCGATTTTGGATGCGAAAATGGCTTTTAGAAAATGGTTTTTCGCAAAATCGCAATTACGCAAATAATGTTTCTTTTACATTGTTTTCCTATGCAAATGGGTGCGCTCTATCCAACGAGACCACTTGCGCACAGTTTCGCTGATTAGTTTTGGAAAAACGCGACAACGTCTAGAGTCGATTTTGGATGTGAAAAGGCAGAAAAATGCGTTTCTGTAAATACATAAATAATTTTCTTTTCCTGTTTTCCTATAAATGTGTGTTCTATCCAACGAGACCACTTTGCGCTCAGTTTAGCAGAAGTTTTGGAGAAAAACGCGCCATCGTCTAGAGTCGATTTTGGATGCGAAAATGACTTGAAAAAATGCGTTTTCGCAAATCGCAAATAATTTTTTTTTCACTGTTTTCCTACTAAATGGGTGTGTTCTATCCAGAGACCACTTGCGCTCAGTTTATGATTAGTTTTGGAAAAACGCGACAATCTAGTCTGATTTGGATGCGAAAATGGCTTTTGAAAAATGCGTTTTCGCAAATACATGAATACGCAAATAATGTTTCTTTACATTGTTTTCCTATAGCAAATCGGTGCGCTCTATCCGAGACCTGCGCCCAGTTTCGCTGATTAGTTTTGGAAAAAACGCGAAACGTCTAGAGTCGATTTTGGATGTGAAAATGGCTTTTTTTAGAAAAATGCTTTTTTCGCAAATACGCAAATAATTTTTCTTTTACTGTTTTCCTATACATGGGTGTGTTCTTCCAAGCAAGACCACTTGCGCTCAGTTTAGTTGATTAGTTTTGGAGAAAAACGCGACATCGTCTAAGTCGATTTTGGACGCTTTTTTTAGAAAAATGCGTTTTTCGCAAATACGCAATTACGCAAATAATGTTTCTTTTACATTGTTTTCCTATGCAAATGGGTGCGCTCTATCCAACGAGACCACTTGCGCACAGTTTCGCTGATTAGTTTTGGAGAAAACGCGACAACGTCTAGAGTCGATTTTGGATGTGAAAATGGCTTTTTAGAAAGTCGTTTTCCAAAATCGCAAATAATTTTTCTTTTCTGTTTTCCCTTGCAAGGGTGTGTTCTATCAACGGCCACTTGCGCTCAGTTTAGTGATTAGTTTTGGAGAAAACGCGACATCGTCTAGAGTCGATTTTGGATGCGAAAATGGCTTAGAAAAATCCGTTTTTTCGCAAATACGCAATTACGCAAATAATGTTTCTTTTACATTGTTTTCCTATGCAAATGGGTGCGCTCTATCCAACGAGACCACTTGCGCACAGTTCGCTGATTAGTTTTTGGAGAAAAAACGGACGCAACGTCTAGAGTCGATTTTGGATGTGAAAATGGCTTTTTAGAAAAATGCGTTTTTCGCAAATACGCAAATAATTTTTCTTTTTCACTGTTTTCCTATGCAAATGGGTGTGTTCTATCCAACGAGACCACTTGCGCTCAGTTTAGCTGATTAGTTTTGGAGAAAAACGTTGCACGTCTAGAGTCGATTTTGATGCGAAAATGGCTTTGAGAAAATGCGTTTTCGCAAATACGCAAATAATTTTTTCACTGTTTTCCTATGCAAATGGGTGTGTTCTATCCAAAGGGACCACTTGCGCTCAGTTTAGCTGATTAGGTGAGAAAAACGCGAAACGTCTAGAGTCGATTTTGGATGTGATGCTTTTTTAGAAAAATGCGTTTTCAAATACGCAAATAATTTTCTTTTTCTTTATTTTCCTATGCAAATGGGTGTGTTCTATCCAACGAGACCACTTGCGCTCAGTTTAGCTGATTAGTTTTGGAGAAAACGCGACTGTCTAGAGTCGATTTTGATGCGAAAATGGCTTTTTAGAAAATGGTTTTCGCAAATACGCAATTACGACAAATGTTTCTTTTAATTGTTTCCTATGCAAATGGGTGCGCTCTATCCAACGAGACCACTTGCGCACAGTTTCGCTGATTAGTTTTGGAGAAAAACGCAACGTCTAGAGTCGATTTTGATGTGAAAATGGCTTTTGAAAAATGCGTTTTTCGCAATACGGCATATATTTTCTTTTCACTGTTTTCCTATGCAAATGGGTGTGTTCTATCCAACGAGACCGCCTCAGTTTATCTGATTAGTTTTGGAAAAAACGTTAGCATCGTCTAGAGTCGATTTTGGATGCGAAATGGCTTTAGAAAATGCGTTTTCGCAAATGCAAATAATTTTTTTTCACTGTTTTCCATGCCAAATGGGTGTTGTTCATCCAAAGGTTACCTTGCGCTCAGTTAGCTGATTAGTTTTGAGAAAACGCGACATCGTCAGTCGATTTTGATGCGAAAATGGCTTTTAGAAAATGAGTTTCAGCAAATCAATTACGCAAATAATGTTTCTTTACATTGTTTTCCTATTGCAAATGCGGCTCATCCAAGGAGACACTTGCGCACGTTCGCTGATTAGTTTTGGAAAAACGCACAACGTCTAGAGTCGATTTTGGATGAAATGGCTTTTAGAAAAATGCGTTTTTCGCAAATACGCAAATAATTTTTCTTTTTCACTGTTTTCCTATGCAAATGGGTGTGTTCTATCCAACGAGATACCGCTCGCGTTAGCTGATTAGTTTTGAGAAAAACGCGACATCGTCTAGAGTCGATTTTGATGCGAAAATGGCTTTTTTGAAAATGCGTTTTTTCGCAAATACATAAATAATTTTTTCACTGTTTCCTACAAATGGGTGTGTTCTATCAACGAGACCACTTGCGCTAGTTTAGATGATTAGTTTTGAGAAAACGCGACATCGTCTGGAGTCGATTTTGGATACGAAAATGGCTTTTTAGAAAAATGCGTTTTTCGCAAATATATTACAAAATAATGTTTCTTTAACATTGTTTTCCTATACAAATGGGTGCGCCTATCAAGCAGAGACCACTTGCGCCCAGTTTCGCTGATTAGTTTTGGAGAAAAACGCGACAACGTCTAGAGTCGATTTGATGTGAAATATGCTTTTTAGAAAAATCAGTTTTTCATAAAATACATAAAAATAATTTTTCTTTTTCACTGTTTTCCTATGCAAATAGGTTTACAAATTTTAAATTTTATACACAATTTTATTTTTTTAAAAAAAAATTTGAAATGAGAGCAACAAATTGAATATAAATGAAATTTGTGTCACTGGAAATATTATTTTTAGAAATTTAATATGGACGAGTTTTATGCTTTGCTTACTTACAGTAAAAACCTTGACTTTATCTGCCTTTGAAGATCCGATGACTTAGCATTACACTGAAAATTCGTATTACAGTTACATAAACAAACCAGAAAACTCGTCCATTGTATAAAAATAGTTATTGTGAGATATTTTCGAAAGATATCGCGGAAAAACGCAAAATCTTGTTTAATTTTTAATTTACTAAAGTTTTAATTGTTCTCTTAAAAATTGACTATGATATTCCACTTCTTATATTAAATATGTACAAAAATAAACAGATAGAAAGTAAGATTAGTTCAAAGTCCCACCATTGCCTAGCAACGAAGTATCTATAAATTTGCTTCATTTCAAAATCCTTTACATGTAATCAAGTTTTTATTAAATTAAAAAAATTATAAGGGTCGGGGGAAAATTTACACACCTAGAATTAGTTTCATTGAAAAGATAAAACTTTGTATTTTAAGATGGTATAAAATAATTTTTGGGATATAAATTGCCTCGAAGTTACTGCGAAAAAACGTTTTCGGTTAATTTCAAATTAACTGACTGTTTAATTATCTTTTGGACATCGAAATGTTGACAATAATGTTCCTCTTGTTTTAAATGATAAGTTTGCAAAATCTGGTTCTAATAGGTACAGTGGCTTAGAAGATGCAGATATCTACATAAATACTCACAATTAGTTTTATTTATATTAAGATACTATCTGATATGCCCAGCGTTGCTCGGGATTAAAATACTCTCATGTCTACTATTTTAAAAATACTTTCATATAAAATACTGTAATGCATAAAATTCTTTTATCTTCTTAAACGTTTTTTAATTAAAATGAGAATATCAATTGGACCGTACAATTTTTAAAAATTGCCGATAGCTAATTTTCTCCATATGTAAGGTTTAAAATAAAGGTTTTAATAAACGTTTTGGGACAAAAATAGAAAATTTTTCATAATTGAAAAACATAAAAATAAATTAAATCAATAGTTGTTCCTAATAAAATTTTTTTTATCAACTCTGTGAATTGTCTTCTTTAAAACTTTTCTTTAAGGTATCCGACTGGTTTAAAATCGTCATTTTTGATGAAATTATGAAAAAAAAATTATGACTTAATTTTGTAACCTGTTTAATCACATTTCTAAAACTATCTCACTCTTTACCCTACGTGAATTACAAATGGAGTTACAGCTGTTTTATTACCGAACTGTAAGCATTATTTTAAGTTGAATGAAAACTTTAAATGCGCTTTCTGAGAAATGATATTTTTGAGAAAAACTGTCGACCGTAGCAATGATTTCTCAAAACGTTATTCAAGTATTAATATGAAATTTTCTGAGATTGTTTTCTGTAATATGCTTGATGTTTTCATCTAAAAACTAAGGTCAATTTTAAAATCAAGTAATATTTTCAAGTGTTTAAGCATAAACGAAAAGCATTTTTTATAAAAAATTACCAGTTTAGTAACTATGTTCAGCTATATATCAAAACTATTTTGAAGTACAAGAAAGATTTTAGAGCATAACACAGATAACTGTCATAAAAATGTACTCCTACAAGGATTTATGTATATTTAGAATATGATTTTGTCTGCGGCTGTTAGCGTAAGGCAAATATTTCAGTCATTTTTCTTCAAATTTCTCAGTTTTTTAAAAACATATTAGTTTCAAAGCTTAATTTTACAACATTTTCATAGTTTTAAAACATATGTAGATGAAAAATAACATTAAAAATATATATAAGTTATTTTTCAAAAAAATGTCTCTGAACACTGCCGGATACCTTAAGTGTTCTTCTAGAATTCTGTTAATAAATTCTTGCAACAGTTCTTCGTATTAATACTTGTTATTTAACATTAAAAACCAGGCAAATCATTTGCAGCTGCAACTAGAAATGATAACAAAAACGTAAATAATCCCACTTTAACAGGCGCCCGCGGCGCCCCCAACTCGTCAGGCGAAAACGTGAACAAACCCCACACTACCGTCAAGCGAAAGAATAATCAATCACCCCACCCCAACTGTCAGTCAAAAGCTTCCCCCATCTGCAAGTGTTACCTTCCCTTCCCTCGGAATGGGAGGATTGCATGAAGTCATGCAATCTTTCATTGAGTCTCGATGCATGAAGTCTCGCGGCTGAAATAAATAAAATCTTTCAGGAAATTCAAAATATCCCCGAGCTCATTAGAGGAATCTAGGCATCGGATAGCCCCCTGGGAAAAGCTTATGATTCTTGCCAAGGCGCTTCGGCCCAACACTGTAACACTGGACTAAGTGAACACCAGAAAAGATCACGACCTGCCAATCTTCAAAGCTTACTATAAAAGAAAATAAATAAATAATAATAATAAAAATCTATTGAAAACTAGATGCCAGTACCATCACTGGGATTCGTAGCACACCAAATTAAGACCTACTTGCTCTTTCCCCCGCCCGACATGACTTTCACATCAGAGGTGAGACCTCATTCCTTAAATTCATTTATAAACAATCTGTTTATGATATATATATATTAAACCATTAAAATTCAAATAAAATTTTCATCATATACACCTATTAAATCATCTTTTAAAATTAAATATAATAAACTATATAACTAAATATTATCCACACAATGAAATACAAAAAGCTAATAATATTAAAAACTATTACTATGAAGAAGCCAATACAAATATGGAATTCCAACAATCAAATGCCAATCGACCTGAGGAATGGATTATGTCACATTATTTCGAAATTTATAGACGCCAACCTTCTGTGAGAGCCAATTGTTGGAAAAAAACAACAAATATAGGAGTAAATCTCCAAAATATATTAAGAAAAGAGCTAGAAAATTAACTAAATGCTTACTGCTTCAAAGTCATAGCAAAAATTGCCAAAAGCTAAATACGACTTACAGTTCCGCATTTATTGTCAAAATATTATAACTAAAATAAGTCATATATACTATATTAAATCATCATTAATAATTAAACTACAGATTTATATTTTTAAGAACATTATATTAACCTATTTTAATTTGATATTAACATTTAAATAATGATGTAATATTATCATCTGCAAAATATTTCTAATAATAGTGGCGTCATCTACTAATGTTAAGGTGCACTAAAACTCACTGAAATCAAAGGATATGAATATTCAAATTAATCAATTCTAATGTACTATTCTTTTAAATGTGTTAATAATTTTGGTTAATATAAGCAAGCATGAAATTAATAGGAAATCTATATATCATGGCATTTTCAATAAATGTATTGATATAGGATCTCTGATTTTAACTATCTGTGATTAAAATTTTGCATCTATGTAAATAGTTCAGGCTGATGTTTCGAAAGATTTGAATACTTATATTGCTACTCCAGAATGGTAGCCTTATGGACGGACCTTATATATATTTATTTGTATGAAACTGATGATATTAATAAGCCACCAATACCAATATGGGAATTCCACTGTTTTCCAATTAATTAATGCAAGAACATATCCAAGTTTTTAGAAAAAGCTTATTCTCCTGTCCTTTTTAAAATTAACCCTCTGAGCGTTTCACACGTATTTCTACGTCGACCTTGGACTATCCCATAAGCGGATAACACGCATTTCAACGTGTGGTCAGAGACACGCCGAAAGCGGTCAGCCCGGAAATTGACGTCTCTTGTGAACTGTCTCTAAAGCGCGATAAACGTATTTTTCCGAATTTCTTCCCCCCTCCCGTGGTTTGACATTTTGATTGATTAGCTGGGTAGGGTAGCGGTCGACACAATGAGTGCTGATAAGAATGTACTTACTGCAAATTAGAGATGCCACAGGATCAAAGACCCCACACCCCCTTTGGCTTGGGGCATTTTAACGCTATCTGCATTGAGGTCTTCTTTCAGAAAGAAGGTCAGTTTTGGATTTTTTTCCAGTTGTGTGTGTCCGAATTTGGATTCTGTATAAGTTCGGTTTAATATTTGTCAGCCTGGATTGAAATTGTATTATGTTTCAAGTGTTTTCCCTGTAATACACTTATGTTATATAAGATTTTATTTCAATGCATCAATGTTTTAATCGAATTGTTAAGTAAAATAGATTTTGTTACCCAATCTCTTTCAATACCCCATTCAAGCATAGAAAAATTTGAGAAGCCGGGGGTGATAAGAAAAGAGGGGGGGGTTGTTTATTTCGTTATATAACATTGAATTGAAAAAAAATAACTAAGGTTTAGGTGTGATTTTTTAAAACTATAGCAGTTTTTTTTCTAGATGAGTTTTCTATATTACACTACTTAGAATTTCTTTTAAATTCATCAAAATGAAATAAATTCCGAAAAAAACAATTATTTTTTCAAATAATTATTATTCAATTTATTTTTTGCTCACTTTGAACAAAAATAGAAACAAATGTTAAAGAAAAGGGATGAAAATTTTATTTTTTATGTTTTAAAATATTGTATTTTTGTTAGAGAAAACTTTGGCTTACATGGAAACGTAAAGAATATCAACTAAATTTAACGTTTGAGTGATCTTAACAGACTTTCAGTTATCTTATTAAGAGTCTGATAACATCTGCAGTTTAAGTTTATTTCAATAGTCAGTGAAAATGTTTATTTCTTTTTTAAAATGTAAGAACACAAAACCATTTCTAAGAAAATATCAATGCTTACTTCAATGATACTGTATTTATG